>CATOCB010000201.1:0-19273 GCA_951411735.1 Somateria mollissima
TTCTCACTTCAAGGTAGTAGATGGGAAATATTGCTGGACATATGCAGACTTTTAATTTATAGGAGATTAAAATAATCAGAAGCAGACCTATGGATAAAAAATTCAAATTGCCATTTTCGTAAACTGTACAAGGATGTTGCAATCTAAAAAAATGATTCCTTGTAATAGAAATTATAGTTAATGTAACATTACTAACAGGAACTTGAAGGAACAAACAGCCTTGATGGTTTCCTTTAATAAACCATTGTTTTATTTCATTTTATTTATTTATTTATTTTATATATTTATTTTATTTTATTTTACTTTCAGTTAGAAAATAATTTTGTCTTGGTTAGCAATTATCACATTTATTTCTCTATCAGCATATCTTAAATAAAGAGGGCTTAGATTTTTTAATGGAAAAAGAAAAATCAGTTGAATATTTTTAAAAATTTTTCTGTTTCATCATGAAATTGTTTAATGAGAATAGGCTAAAAAGAATTTAGGAAAGAATTTCGAAGTTTTTGAAAACTAAGGATACTTCTAAAGGTGAGCAGGGATAAGGGAGAAGCAGCGCAAATTTTCTTTCTTAAACATACGATTAGTAAAAATAATACTAACCTTTTTTTTTTTTTTTTCAAAAACAAAGTGCTTTTTTTTTAATTATTATTATTAGTTATTTTTATTTTTTTTTTCCTCAAGGTCAGAGTTGGAGCATAATATAGTGTTCCTCCCTCCCTTCTGGCTTTAAGAGTTTCTGTTCTGGCCTTTACAATCATGAAAAAGATGAAATCACATAGTAAGCTCATCTTTCATCATAAAATAAGTATTTGTATACATTTTTATGAATTATTTCTAGATATACATTTAAATGCTTTGTGAAGTGAGGACTAGCCAAATTTGTTTTAGGATCACAAAAATGTATCCCAAGTAAATGTTCAGAAACGGGTTTCCTGCTTCTGATATTGAGCATGGGTCTTTACAGTTCATGTGCTAGTTTCCTTCTGCCTTCACTTGTTAAGACAAGTGAGAGTAACAGCTATATTGCAAATAAGAGTTTTTGTATTATGTAACTTTAAATAGATTAAAACAGAATGTTTTCAGTTGCAATTTTAAATTATTGTATGTTTGGGGTCATGAAGCTCTCTTGGTCTGTGAATGTTTATAATCTCAGTATTTTTATGTGGTTTAATTATATAAACTCTTTATAAATAAAACTAAGAGGAGGATGTTAACAATATGCTACTTCATACTGACACTGTCCTTGCTAGCTGTTGGGTTAGTGAGAAAAAGCTAATAAACATTTGTGAGACAATGACAATCACTTCACAGAATTAAGTTTACTGAATAAAACAGAGGCCATAGAAGGCTGAAAGTATGAGATATTCTGAATTAGGAAAGAAAGGAGAATGCTATAAAAAAGTATATGCAGAAACATAGACAAATACGCATTTTAACATACAAAATGCTCAAATACAATTGTGCTTTAATAAATGAAAAACAAACAAACAAACAAAACACACACACAAACAATTACTATATTTTGAATTAGATATACAGTTGATCTTCTGTAACTTCGTAATTCTATTAGTTCGTTACTTAATTTGTTGAATGTCAAAAATTATAAAATGAATTTCAGTCTGAATCACTATTAAGGGCAGAAATCCTTGTTTCATCTGAATTGCATTTTAGCTGGTTCTAAATAGTTAGAAAGTTTTGTCTTTGCTTTTCTTCAGGACCATAGTCCCTGAGTACATGGTCACACTGAAAATGTACACAACTGGGGCTTACTTTTGGAGCAGTCCAGTTAGCTCTCTCCAATAACTGGACAGAGTACATATGGTCCAGTCTCCCTCTGTATGACCCCCTTCAGAAAGCCATCAGGGAGCTGCAATGCACCAAGCTTGGCTTCCTCTGAAGAGTTCTCTGACACCATCCATATGCATGAACATGCCAGGCACACCACAAGCATCACCTGACCTAATGAAACAGGAACTGAGTTCTTCAAATTTTTTACCTCAGAATGGTTCTCTACCTGCTGTTTAAGTTATGTTTAGAGTGAAGACTGGGAAACTGAAAACAATTGGTCTGTAACTGTTTTCTGGACAGTCCAGTGTTAAGTGGGACTTGTAACTTACTGTCCACAGTTCTAAGGATGTGATCTTCACATTGCCTAATGACAGGATTAGAGGTACAGTTTGAAATACATAAAGACTGATATGAAGAAAGCTAAAGACAGAAAATGCTGGGTTATTGCTGAACACTGCAGAACACCCCATTAAGGAACTATTTAATTTTAACTGCAAATAATCTTCATGCCTGTTGGCTGTAAGCAGTTACCCCATTAAGAGTGAGGAGAGGATTAAAGATGAAAATTTAGATTGAGGATTACCAGGGTTTTGTTGTAAATTCAGGGTTGTATGAGCAAGAGAGGATTGGTTCCAGATTAAGGAACCTAAATAAAACTTTCTGCAAATAAGCATTAATGCTATTTGTGCTGTCATTACATTAAAGAAAGTTAGTCAAAGGAATGTTCAGATGTACAGCTTTCCAGGCTCTATTATTTAAATTGCCACTAACTATATTAACAGAATTTGATATCTTTATTACAAGCTGAATCCTAGTCCTGCCAATATTTGTGTCCAATGATTTGTATTTTTCCCCAGTTACAGAGAAAAGGATCAATAGGGATTGAGTGTTACATGACAGTTATGGGGATGCTGGGGAATAAGGGTAGATGGAACAAAAATGATTGTTGAAGTGTCCTTCAGAATTAGTAAGGGAGATATTACAATAGCTATTTGATTTTTTTATAGTCTTTTTAATTTCATATATCATAGAATCATTAAGATTGGAAAAGACCTCTAAGATCATCTAGTCCAACCATCCACTTACCAGCAACATTGCCCACAAAACCATGTCCCTAAGTACCATATCTACCCTTTCCTTAAACACCTCCAGAGATAGTGACTCCACCGCTTCCCTGGGCAACCTGTTCCAATGAACAGGTATACATACCCTCTTCCAATGAACAGGACATGTAATCATATCCTATCTGTGATTAAGCTTAAAATTAGACATAGGAAAATGATAGGTTACTATACCAGAATGTAGTTCTTATTATTTCATACTGAGATATAAAAAAAAATAGAGGAAGGCAGATAGCATTTTCTTGGATCCAATATTTTATAATCTATTTTTTAACAACATGGAATCCTTTTGCTGCAGCTAGCTAGCTAGCTTCTGGGTGAAGAGCATTCTGTGAGCACATAGAAAGGGAGCCCTATCACATGGATAATGTGGCTGGCTGTAGCATATATTCCCCTTAGTAAAAAAGGTGGCAAAGACCTTAAGGAATTCACTTTTTGTTGCTGTTGTTGTTTTTTTTTTTTTTTTTTGGGGGGGGGGGGAAATTAAAAGCCTGGTTATGACATTTAACATACTAGTTTGTACATAGAGAATAAAAGTATTCCTATAATAATAATAATAAAAAAAAATAGAAATAGAAATAGAAATAGAAATAGAAATAGAAATAGAAATAGAAATAGAAATAGAAAGGAAAAGGAAAAGGAAAAGGAAAAGGAAAAGGAAAAGGAAAAGGAAAAGGAAAAGGAAAAGGAAAAGGAAAAGGAAAAGGAAAAGGAAAAGGAAAAGGAAAAGGAAAAGGAAAAGGAAAAGGAAAAGGAACAGGAACAGGAACAGGAAAAGGAAAAGGAAGAGGAAAAGGAAAAGGAAAAGGAAGAGGAAGAGGAAAAGGAAAAGGAACAGGAACAGGAACAGGAAAAGGAAAAGGAAAAGAAAAAGAAAAAGAAAAAGAAAAAGAAAAAGAAAAAGAAAGAGAAAGAGAAAAAGAAAAAGAAAAAGAAAAAGAAAAAAGAAAAAGAAAAAGAAAAAGAAAAAGAAAAAGAAAAAGAAAAAGAAAAAGAAAAAGAAAAAGAAAAAGAAAAAGAAAAAGAAAAAGAAAAAGAAAAAGAAAGAGAAAGAGAAAAAGAAAAAGAAAGAGAAAAAGGAAAATAAAAAGGAAAAGGAAAAGAAAAAGAACAAGAAAAAGAACAAGAAAAAGAACAAGAACAAGAAAAAGAAAAAGAAAAAGAAAAAGAAAAAGAAAAAGAAAAAGAAAAAGAAAAAGAAAAAGAAAAAGAAAAAGAAAAAGAAAAAGAAAAGGAAAAGAAAAAGAAAAAGAAAAGAAAAAGAAAAAGAAAAAGAAAAAGAAAAAGAAAAAGAAAAAGAAAAAGAAAAAGAAAAAGAAAAAGAAAAAGAAAAAGAAAAAGAAAAAGAAAAAGAAAAAGAAAAAGAAAAAGAAAAGGAAAAGAAAAAGAAAAAGGAAAAGAAAAAGGAAAAGAAAAGGAAAAAGAAACCATTTATTTAAAGACAATTTTTACAAGAGAAAGATTTTCTTTTTTTCTTCTTTAAAATAGCTGTCTGTTTTACACGCTGGATTTCAATGTAATTTCTACATTCTCTCCAGCTTGTGAAAGCTTCAATAATGTCAAATCCCCAAACAGGTAACAGCTCTTTAGAACTAAAATGAAATTCTTTAGCCATTCCTTCTTCTTAGACTCAAAAGAGTCTCCACTTACATGTTATCTTTTCTAAGGCATTTCTATAGAGTTTGAATTCATCCCAATTTCATCCCAAATTTCCAGTCATAACACTCTACAAAAATATTTTTAAATTTATTTTTAAGGGGTTGGAGGGGCAAATCAAATCTTCTTTATGAAGCTTTAGGCATTATCATAATTGTATATTGATATATTATTGTCATAATATTATTGTCATATTGTATGCATAACACCGAAAAGAAAGATTTAGGATGATCTGCATTTAAAAGAGCATATATATATATGCTATATATGTTTGTTTGTTTGTTTGTTTGTTTGCTTGTTTTTGGGGGGCGCAGTTATTAAGAATAGGAGTTATTTAATAATTCTGTTTACAGCTATAGCACTATGAAATGTGGAACATTATATTTAGGCACATTTAAAGAGAAATATAAGGACTGCAAGTGGGATTCCTAAGTGGTATGTTTGTGTGAGTAGCTTTATATGTATGCGTCATTCTTTCAAAAAATGTTTTTAAGGGCTTGTCATCACTGATGAAATCATTTCAACATTACAAAGACAAAATTAAATTGGTTCATGCTATGTGTAAGAATAATCAATAATTGCAGTTAAAATCACAGATAAAAATATGTGACAAACCTACTTATACATTAAAAAAAAAATGGTGGGGGGGAAGTAAGAAAATTTTAAGTTTCATTTATTGTTAGTGTGATCTAAGTCAGTTAACTACAGTTCTTTTCAAGATTGAGGACTGAAAGATCCATTTTTATAGATAAAAGCAAATGGAGGCCAGATACACATTATATTACAGAAAGAAGGAGTTTAGATTAAAATGAGGAGCTTATAACATGTTGCATAATAGATTTGGAAATATCATACAAAACATTTAAAAGATTAAAATAATCAGTCAACTAGTCAGCAGTCAACTTTAGTTTGGACAAGAATATCAAGATCCAAATGACGCTGCCATCATTAATACATGAAGACACTCATTTTCATTTTCATAACTGAAAAGAGGGAGACTTTGGCAATAAAGTTCTATTTTATTCTTTTCACTTTCCAAAGTTAATCAAACTTCTTACATTCCTCAAAAATCTCCTGTTTTAACAGGAAAAAAATATTAAAATATAAATTTTTAATATCTACATTTATATTACAGGTATGTCTTTTTACAACAAAATTTTATTATCCATGTAATAGCAACTGAAAAGCTAGCTGGTATCACATGCCTCATTGCCTTAACATATGGTAAAACAACAACTGCAAGGAATCTGAACAAAAGAGCACTTGGAAATTAAAACAGTGGAAATTAAGTCTCCACACCAGCAACAGGGGAGAAAGGTTAACTTGCTGTGACAGTCTATGCTCATTGCACTGCAGAGCACTTTGTCTTCCACAAAATTTTAGCTTTTACAGCCTATATAGTTATTAAGAAAATTTTATAGATGGATATATTCACATACACAAATAAATAATTATAGATTGATATTATGTATGTTTTAGCTATAAAACTAGTATTTTTTCATTTTTCTTCAGGATGACAGGAAAAAAAAAAAAGAACACAAGAATGGTTAAAACAAAAGAAGAAAGTAATTTTTCAATGTCAACTAGGCAATAAAATAGGACATCAATAAAACAACATCATTTGAAACTACTCAAGTCATTTTGTCTTAGTAATTACTGAGGATAACTCAGAATAAAATGAGCATTAGTGATATTATTCCTTTATTGTTGTTTTTCTCTAGTTATATCTATGATGGTGGCAGCAGCACTCATTGACAGGCAGTTTTCTTCTTTTATTATTGGGGAGAAAAGGAAGGTGAAAGAAAACTAGAGAAAAGGAATACAAGTTCCAAATTCTTTAAATAAAATTATTAGATATTTATTGTCTCTAGTAAAATTAAAAGCAAGATATATGAAAGAGATGTGTGAGTGTTGTTGTTGTTGTTGTTTTCACCATTACAAATATCAATAGTTTTCAGAATTGGAACAATGAATGCTCCTCCTTGACAGCATGTTTTGATTAAATGTTATATGTGATGTGTGTAAATATTGTGGTGAGCAGGGTGTCAGCCTCTTCTCACAGATAACTAGAGATAGGATGAGGGAATGACCTCAAGTCACCTCCCCAAGTGACCTAGGGGAGGTTCAGGTTGGAAATTAGGCGAAATTTCTTCTCAGAAAGAGTGGTTAGACATTGGAACGGGTTGTCCAGGGAGATGGTAGAGTCCCTGGGGGTGTTTAAGGAAAGGTTGGATGTGGTACTTAGGGATATGGTTTAGTGGGTAATATTGGTGGTAGGGGGTTGGTTGAACTAGATGATCTTGAAGTTCTTCTCCAACCTTAATGATTTGATGTTTTCTGATGGTTTTACTGCCTTTATTTTTTCCCCCATTCTGTATTTCAGTGGAAGCCAAACATCAGCATCACAGACCGGGGTGATCTCACCACATTTATAAGCCTAATACATGTATCTGCAAACATGCAAACATATATCATGGCATTGTAGTCCCCTTTAGAGACAGAGATTTTCTAGAGCAAATGTGATCAGAAAACATTTATTGGTATTTACATGAATGTGTTCTCTGTCTTTTCAAAGACCTCATGAAATGTTAATGCAGACTTTCCGAAAGTAAAATAATATTTCTTGAAGAAGAAAAATTGCTTTGAAGCCTGCCTCAGAACCTATTGTAAATCACTCATCAACATTTTATTGTATTTGCAAGTACTAACAATGTGAAATTGTTGAAATTCCTTGATATAATTAAAACAGAAGATCACCAAAGACATGTATTGGTTCGAAATAGAGTTTTGAAGTCATGTTCAGTACTTTGAGGAAGAAGATTCTGCTCCATTAATTTTTAGGGGTAAATTACTGAAACTGGAAATCAACATGAATAAAGCAGAGAAGGAAGTGACATTTATCTTGTCTTTGCTAGGTTGATCTTAGCACTCTGCATAGCTTTTATCTATTCTTTATTGGAGGGTTCAAACATGTTGGTATCCTTCCCGATTTTAGCTCAAAGAATTATAAGCATATTAGTCAATGTTATACTTTAATTTTTATGGTTATTGATTTTTTTAATTACATATAGAAAAACTAAAACAACCTTTTTGCCTTTTATCTCTACCATATTTGATCATCTCTTTCTGTCCTTTATGAACAACTGTGTAATTAAGCACACACACAAAAAAAGTTACATATGTAAATGAATTTCTCTGGATTGCTGAGGATGAATTTAGCACATTAATTAACCACATTGGTACTGTGAGGAAAGGAAAAAGTTTTTTTATTTTATTTTATTTTTCCCCAGAAGCAATCCAGAAAAAGAGTAACATGTTAAAGGTTCCAAGTCCTGACAGAGGTACAGAAAAATATAGAAGTAAAAGCTACTGGTTTTGATTGTTTCCTTCTTTCTCCAATACATGTTTTCCTTTCCTTAACGTGTTAGTGTTGTCTAATCCATACTAATTTCTCCCTGTCTGGATTTCCAAGACTTTGAACAGATACAGCCACAGACTATACACAACATTCCCACCAGGTTATACCTAAGAAATGTAAAAACTTGGTTTCACTAGCAACATAAGGTTTGGCATGCAGAATTTGAAAATAAACCCTTGCTCAACATGCTGGGAGAAGGACAATATGGACCACTGGGGTGCCTTCCACAGAAAGACTTGCTGGACTGGCAAGTTCACTCAACGCATAACCATTAAATAATCTCTGAAAATGGCTATAAAAACTTGCTAAATAGTAAAACAACACAACCCACAAATGCAAAAATAAATCACATTCAGTAGTACTGACAACTTCTAGTATTTGTATCCAGGTAAACTCAAATTTAACAGGTAGTTTATTGACATAATCTTTGAGATACACAATCCTGTTGACTCAGTCCTTTCCTCCAGCACACCTGTGCTTCTAAGGACATGATGAATACTGCAGGCAAGACTGAGCTACACATTTATCTTGGTATCCGAAAACCTTCCTATGTGTATGTAGAAAAATATACACTCAAAGACCATGGTATGAACTGACCCAGCATTCTAGCCCATATATTCAAAAAGTAACACATTTCCTTGTCATTGCTTCTTATTAAGCACAAGGTACAGTTTTATCCTTGAAGAAGTCTGAATCCCACTCCCCCCTCCATGACCACCGCTCCCCCCCCCAAAAAAAAAGGAAAGGAAGAAGAAAATGGATGAAGTTTTTCTTGCTAAGGAAATATTTGACCTATTTTTCCATCCTTCATGCATCCTCTTTCTGAAGAAAACATTATCAATTGGAAAAGACAAACCTGTCACAAGATGGGCCCACAATTTTGGTTTTGAAAAGCATTATAATAGCAATCAATACTAACAGAATTGCTACCCATATTTCCTAAAATAAGCTTAAAAAAGGTTTTAAGCTTATAATTTGTTAATAAAAGCTTAAAAATATACATAAATATTCCCTTTTTCTTTGACAGCTCTGGACTGATGGTACAAGGGAATTATAATATAGAGGTGTCAACAGTCAAAAATATACAATGTATTTTCTTAAAGTAAGACAAATGCAATGATGAATTAGATCATTCCTTCACTTGCTGTTATAAGTGATGGGAGGGTACAGATAAAAAGTCTCTTTAATATCAGTCCTGACTGAATTAGCTTATTAAGATCTCAACAGAATGTACTAGGTTTCTCTGTACAAGCAACCAAATAACTGCAGAACATTGTGACTTTCACTCAACTACTGAGTTGGGCTGTCTTTGAATATCATATCCCATTTATTCCCCCCTAAGTTATATAGCTGCAATGTCAGCACATTTCCCATCAACTTGTATGAAACTAAAGGCAATGAAATGCATGATGATTTGTTAAATATGTCCTATAAGCAGACATTATGATGCCATCATTGTGTGTGCACTCCACATTACTCATGCGGCATGTATATAAATAACATTGTCATCATGAACTTTTTTCATACACTTTGTTTGTCCTTGCTGTCTTAGAATACACATTGGCTATCACTCAAAGCTGAAGGAAATATTCTACAAGGTCATTCAGCGCAAAACAGATGTTCATATAATTTATGGCTATAAAGATAGGCTTGTGCTTTATTAGACTAGATATTAGGTAATAAATTATAGGAAATATTATCTTTCAGGGGGTTAATCAACCTGACTGTATGATGTGTCATTTACTTTACTGTTCAAGGTTTTAGATATTTTGGTTTTAGTAAGGTGTTCTTTTAACATACACAAAATGAGCATGGCTACAACAATATTTCATATACTACGAATGTTACAGTAACTGCAATTATCCATCAGGATATTAACATGAGCAAATTACTTGTAATCTTTCTTGTGTAGAACTGAAGAAAAAAAGAAAAAAAAAAAGTTTAAATTGCCTTTTTCTACCCTAAAATTTATGGAAATAATTATTCCTGAATAAGTAGTAAAAACATAATAAAATTGAAAATAACCCTTACCTCCTTACCCTTAAGGGTTACCTGACCCTTAAAAGGTTACCCTTTACCTCTTAATACTTTATTGCTTTTTTCTCTTAAAGAACCCCCTCCCTCTCAAAATGGTGTATTATTTAGAAAATTATTTCCAATTATGTTACACAAATGTTTTCAACCAATTTAGAATACACAAAATCCCAACAATTACTGAAAAATTGTGTGTAACATAATTACTGAAAAATCATGTGTAACCCAGAGGTGTTATTAAGTTTCCCCATACTAGGCCAATATATGAAGTCAAGTAGAGGAAGGACTGGCTCACAGATGATTTTCCTTCAGTCACTCTGGTTTAATGAAAAGATGTGGCATCTGATATGAAGCTGCCACAGGAGCTACTTATGCAGCAGCTTCCAATATGACACAACCCAATCTTGCAGCACAGTTAACAAAGGCTGTGTGTGTGAAGTTCTGCCATTTTTCTCCTGCTATAAAATGATATATGCCAGGAATCTCTGGTTAATGTTTTCTTGTAGCACAACAAGAAGCTACAGATCTAACTGAACTGTAAGAAATGCACATATGTGTACATGTGTATGTACATACACATACATCATTATTTCAAATTCTCAACACTCATTTCTTAGTACAAACATACAACACAAAAATATGTCATGGCAGAAACCATAGCAGGAAATCCTACACTCACTGTTCAAGACTTGATAGGCTCTTTCAAGAGATGAGAATATTGTTTCTTAGTTTGTATGTAAAAGTTAAGCACTTTCTAGTCATCTCTGAATTTAATTTAAATTTAATTTCTTGACTGAGGGGCACTGGCCAGCTTTATCTAGGATATAAGAGATTTTCAAAGCAAAAATTGCAATATAATAGACCTGAAGTGAATGCAGAAAACTTTTGACAAACTTCCGAGAAATGCTTTCATGACATCTTTTAATTCCTAGTATAACAAAATCATTATTTCAGAAGAGTTTGTTCTGCCTTAGGTTTAGATATGGTCCTATACTGTTTAAATAAGCCCCAAATTTAATTCCTTCACCTATAGTTGAAGGAATTAAAATATAGTGTATAAAAGCATATGAGATGGTTTCCTATGGGCATTTCAAATGTGGCTGTTTTGTCCTTGCAGCCCTACCAAGAAAAATGGTGATGTTCAATGTATAAAAGTAGCCAAATGGTTTACTGCTTCTTACCACCTTTTGGAAAAACATGGGACTATGTTTTATAAACCTATAAATCAAAGACCTTACTCAAGGATTAATCTGTTAAGTGTAGTCACCATCTGTTTTTGCAGATGTGCTTCCTCTGACAATGTTTATTGAAAGAGAAGTTATACACACAAAATAACTTTCTTTGTTGTTGTTATTTAAAGTTAAGGATAAATGAAAAAAAAAAAAAAAAAAAAAAAAAAGAAAGAGAGAGAGAGAGATTTTCTGTGATATTTAAGGACAGTTCTCTTCCACTCTTTTTACAGGCATACCAATAGTAATCCAAAGCTCTCTTACTTTCTATAAATGCAGAAGTGAATTCAAGTAGGGATGTGCATGGTGATGGAAGTGAAATTTTATGACTTTGGACCTGTTAGGTCAGTCCTTCAAAGTCATTCAATATGCACATAGAAACATGATGTTTTTGACAAGTCCTTCTTATAGATTACAAGGTTAAGAAAAGTGGAGATGACAGTGCAAAGAGTCTGCTTCAGCTTCTGCTTGTACACTGAGGAGACAAAAGTCCAATCTCTTTCACTTTCAGGCTTTTCTGTACACTGTGCATACCTGTCTTCAGTATTAGGAAGAATTTATTTTCACCTCCCCCCCGATATGTAATGTAAGTAAGAGTATCTTCTTTAGTATAAGATATTTTCATGATGGATTAAGATGGCGCATATTCAAAATGATATGAATAAACTATAAAGAATTCATCTGCCAAGTTTCATTCATTTTCATTGTTTCTCTATTTTAATGACAATTTTAGATGATTTGAAGCTATTTAGGATATACAAAGTGATTCATAATCATTTTGGAGGCTCCCTTGAAAACTAGAATCTTTATAACTTTATCTGGACTACCATTATAATATATGAAAGTACTGACCTTAAACTTTTTTTTTTTTTTTTTTTTTCCATATAAGTGCTATTCTAGATCTCCAATTACTTAATTTATTTTAAAAATCTGGCTTTGGAGTGAATACCCAACATTTTTGAAAGCTCAAACCTTTTTGTCCATTAGGTTTTCTACTTTCAACTTTGTGGAAAGACAATGACTCTGTTTGAAACATGGTATGTAATGCTAGCATCACAAAGACTATAATAGGGACCGTAAATTACTGCCTGAATTGTAAATCTTTAAGAATAAAACCACACTTTTATTTATTTATTTAATCTTTAAATTAATCCATAATTTAAATATCCATATTTAAATCCATATTTAAATAATTCCATAAATGATGAATGATTTTTTTTTTATGGCAAAATTGGGCTATTTTCAACTTTACTTTGTATGTGCTCATGGTGAAGAATAGTAACTGGCAAAACAAAGGTTTGCTTCAATAGTGGAAACAAAGTTAAAGTGTTTGTTCAAATGTTAGCTTTTGTTTCATATGTGGTTAAGCAGATTCACAGATTTACAGAATCATCTAAGTTGGAAGAGACTTCCAAGATCACCTAGTCCAACCTATGACCTACCACTAACAAGTCCTTCACTAAACCATAGCAGATGAGATAGAGCCTGCATATGATTCTTTCAATAAACGTTATAATTCATCTAGAAAAACAAAACAAAACAAAACAACTTTAATAGTACTGCAGCTTTCATTTCTGTGACAAATAAATTTTCCAGACTTGAACTCAAAAAATCATATTGCTACAGTAAAAGAGAAAGCACCAATCAGAATTTTTTAGCCTAAGACATGCATCCACTTCCAATGACTTAGAGCCTTGATTTCTGTAATGCACAGCTACTTCTGCTAAAGCTATCTATCCTAATCTGGTTCTGCACATGAGATTCCTACAGATAAGCGTTTTTGGTAATAGACACCTTGCAGTTTATAATACCTATAAGTAGGTATTTTTAAATGGGAATGGACATCACTGAGAACTGCTAGTACAGATCAAAAACTTGGTTATGATCCTTGTTTGTTTGTTTCCTTTTCTCTCCACGTGTGAGTGTCATATAAAAACACAAATACAGTTCTTTTTATTGAAAAGAAGGGTAGTAAACAAGCCCATCTTTCTAAGAATCAAGTTATATAACTACATAATTTCAGATATTAATTATTAAAATAGGAATGGATTCCACATTTATTGGTTTATCAGAACAGTGCAGAAACCATATTAAGGCTAAATTCTTACCTATTATTTTAGTAACTAATATAAAAAGAAATATAGTAGTATGTGTCACATAATAGTAAAAAATATAATTAGTAAAACTAATTTATATCCAGAATGTTATATCAGGACTGTTTATCTCCCATTTTCTCACTCCTCTTTCCCAGCTACTGTTGCACAGCAGATTTTTTTTCTCTTTCTTAAATCTGTTCTCACAGAGGTGCAAACAAAGTCACTCACTGACTTGACTCTGGCCCTTTTGGAGGCAGCTGGAACTGGCTCTTATTTGACATGGGGCAGCTTTTGGACTCTTCTGACACGTGCTATCCTTGCTACCAAAACCTTGCAATGTAATCCCAATATATATAGATGTTATAACCCACATATATAGATGTTGCATGAATTAAACAGGTAACAAAAATGGAATAAAATTTACAGAAACTGAATTAAATTCCATCAATTGATGTTAAAGAGTAGGACAAACTGTCATATTTATTAAATTGTTGGTCATTGAAATAAAAAGTAATCTCTTCTATTTCCTTCTAATATGATGAGGTAAAAGTATAAATATGAAAAATATGAAACATTTTTTTTTTTTAATGTGTAGTATAATTTTCTTACTATGCGTGAAGAACATTTGGTATCAGAACTATAATAGTTGCTATTATCAACTCTGCATTGCTATTTTTCATTTGATTAAAAAATGGTATAACAGAAGTTAATATAAAACCCAAGTTGATACGATATAGATATATATATATATGTATTTAATAGATTTAAGTGCATTTTGAATTCAGTTGTGACTAAGCAATACCAAATTTACCATTCTAAACTATCATGCCTCTGGTTTGCTCTACTTCTTGGCAAGTCAAAAATTCATTATTTAACTTTAAATGCAGAGCTACAAAATTAAATCATCAACCCAACATGTTCAAAAACATCAAAGCTTAGATTTAGAGAGTTTTTCAACTGTTGAAAATTAATTATGCCTTAGTTGAACCTATATGTGGTCAAGGACTAAGACCTAAAGGAAGATACTATATTTTTCTCTGTCTGTTGTTCCACAGAACAGCAGTGATTAAACTATGTGAACTTACTGAAACATCTGCTTTACTTATTATCTATCTAAAAGAAGCTGAACACACACTTTCTAAAGCATTATTTCAATTTTTAATTATAACTTATCGCTCCTTCTGGGCAGAGAGCATA
Organism: Somateria mollissima; assembly: GCA_951411735.1. Classification (NCBI taxonomy): domain Eukaryota; kingdom Metazoa; phylum Chordata; class Aves; order Anseriformes; family Anatidae; genus Somateria; species Somateria mollissima. Next base: position 14,540 of record CATOCB010000201.1, read on the forward strand.
AAACACAGAAAGTAAACACACTAGAATATTATGCAATGTTCTGAATGTACTATAAATTCCAGCTATTGCTGGGAAATTTTCCTTTATTCTATATGAAGTGATCTAAAATAATTGTTAAAAAATGTAATCATACATCCAGACTTCTAATTTTCCTTCTTTTTGTCATAAGCAGAATGGTCCAATATGATTTATACACAAGAATATTGAGGGGATGAGAACTTGCACTATAATATGTTAGTAGGACATAGTTTCTCATTGGCATAGCTGCTGCATTGGACTGTCTGGTGATATAGATTTTAAAAATTTGAATTTATAATCAAGTTGAATGTTAATATGCAGGTCAAACAGGTCAGCCATGTTCCTGTTTTGGTTTTAAATTTTTAGCCCCACTGAGAGAACAGATTTTATTCACAAGAAGTTTTATGGAAAACAGAAACATCACCAACATTTTCTATAGATCTCAAATTGAACATATATATTTCACATTCAAAACCTCTAAACCTCCAAATCGGTCAGTGCTCAACACAATCCAAAATGTATTTGACAGATGAGAGAAGTATGAGACAGCTGTTTTTTATTGCACAAAACACCATATTTGGGGATTATGATGATTTCTAAGGACAAAAAATTGTTCTTAAAAAATAATTAATCATTGAAAATTCATTGTCCTAAGATAAACAACAGAAAGGGTCATCAAAGATACCCAAAATTAGTCTTGGAAAAAGCAAGAGAATAATTTTACTCTTTCTGTCTCCCCCAGAAATAACTCTACTTCCATCCTTTGTATATGGAATTTTTTCATGTTTTCCTCTCAGATTTAATTTTCATTTATTTTCAAAAGGGAGTTGAATAAGAGATTTGGAGCCAAAAGGCATAGTTCAAAATACTTTATTCACAATACAGAGTAACAGGATAAAAAGATCAAGACTAATGTATATACTAGATATCTAGAGTAACAGTGTTTTAATGGTGATTTTGGAGGTTTGTATTATCATTCCTAAGGAGAATTCAATAACTGCAGATGTTTACAGGTAATTGATATGTATAAAGTGAAATTTCTACTTAATAAATATAGAGAAGCCTATGAAGCACAATGCAACACAAACTATTTCTAACTATCTTGGTAGGCCTGTTAGGCACAGAAGTAATATAGCACATTAGCTACACTCATGAAGTTCTGGGGCAGAAGTTAAACTTGTTTATCACTAGTCTGGGAAGTAATTCAAATTTCATAATGCCTGGGTTCTGTGAAAGTATTTCCTTAGATTATCAGTGAAGAATGATAGATGACCCATTTTAGTTAAAAATAAATAAATAAATAAAACATAGATATATTATTTGCCAACCTTGAAATTAACATTCAAATAAATCAATTACTAGACATAATTCCTTCTCATCTTCTTGGCACAAAGAAAAGGTGCTGTATTTCTTAAATAATTTAGTGAATGATTTGTTGTCTACAATTTTAGATTGAATAATATGCAAATAGCTTTTACAAATAAATTACATTAATTATGTTTGGTTAATGTATTAGCTTTATCCTTATAGAATATTGTTTTCATTTTCACATAAAGAAGATCTTTTTATCAGAAGAAGAATAACTATTAAGCATGCCAAGTTTCTATCAGTTCCTAGTTTGAACCTCATTAATAATCATATGATATCAAAAGTTACACTATTATTTCATCAGAAGCACTTGAAAGACGATACTGTAACAAACTCTTATATTGATTCATATATAGACTTTAATCATTTTACATTGGACTTCCAATCAAGGCATAGCTAACCATCAAATGATCCCTTTATGACCAAATCCATGTCTTATCAGTACTTCTGTTTCTGCCTCTCTTCACTTTTTGACCATAAGTGTTTTTCTTCTCCCCAGTGTAATCCAAATTTAAATCAAATTCCAAGCCCTTGGATGTCTGGAATCTCCCTTGTCTCCAAACATAAGATCTTTCACTATCATTGCTCAGTAGATGTCATTTTCAAGGAATGGAATGGAATGGATTTTCAGTCTTTGTCCTACTCTTCATTCCAGTCCAGCTGTCTATGGGCAGCAAAGGTCCACATAAGCCCTCCTTTCAATTTTTTTCCTCCTTTTTATCACTTCTCAGAAATTCCCAAGCTGTAGCCAAGGACTACACTAGTCAAGGAAGTCAATACCTTTTCTGTTTAGTCTATGTCAGACTTTCTTATTCATTCACTTATACGAGGATCTTATTCTAACTTTCTTTTGCTGTTACAGACACAGGTCTATATAACTCACAGCACAGAACCATAAATTACCACATAAAGAATTCATGAAAATTATCTCAAGAATTTGTTTAGGATAGCAGAACATAAGCTTTGCAGCAATTTTGACACCAGAACTAGTTAATGAAATAGTCACAAAAAATGTGGGGAAGAAATACTTCTAAAAGTTGAATAATATGTTGCTTTGCAGATATAAATCTAATGAACACAGTGGCATCTATGTAAATGCTGAACTATGCAACTATATTTTACCAAGATATTCTACAATAATATTACTATATTGCATGCAATATATAACGTATTCATTTTATGTACAAAACTTGAATATTTTACATAAAGTATGTATCTTAATTAATGTTGGTATCTAATTATCACTGTCAAATTACTGGGAGTCTGAAAAGGCTGTTATTCATAAAAATCTGTAATGAAAATACAAGGAAAGAAAATCTAGCCTTTGTTATGGTTCCATTATTCAAATAATATTTTAAAGTATGTTCTTACAATAAAATTCTTAAGCATTTGGTTCAGAATACTGCATTTCAACCTGTTAGTGTGTATACTATTTACTTTTTTGGTGCACATTTTAACAAGCCATGTTGTAAACTAATCACCACTAAAACAGACAGAAGTGGTTTTGCCCTGTGAATATTAAGATTCCAAACAATATCTTCATCCCTGTTTAAAGTCCCTTTTGGTAATATGTCTATTTCTCCCAATCTGTTTTCCCTAACCTCTTATGACAGCCTGGATGTCAGCCCTGTAAATGTAGAACCTGTTCCCCACTGCAGGTGTGGGAACTGATTGGCAAGTTATATCATATGTGAGAAACCTGGCTCCGATGTCCTGATCCTGGGCTTTTGTAAGCCCAAAACAGCTGACCCAGGTCTGGTAGCTAAAAATTGTTCAAAAGTTGAATTACTGGGCTAGGGAAAAATAATAATCATAGAAACAGTTACTACTAACTCTGTGAAATAGTTATTCTGATCTGTTTATTAATATCATAATGAGTATCATTATGAAATTTTACTTAGGTTGTTGGGCTTAAAAGGAACTCAGAATTCTTTATAGCTGTGGCAAAGTGCTCTCTTTAAGACAATATAGCGATATTTTAATATATTAACGGTGGTAAACTTGTAATATATTTTATAATAGTTTTTTTAAGATTTCTGACATCAAATAATATTTCTAGATAATGATACTACCAAGACACAATACATCTAACTACCCTTCATAAAGGAGAAAATTGTTTGCATCATTTCACTGGTGATATTAAATCTGATTTGTTTATCAAATATGTAGACCTTCAGCATTTGGCAGCTAAATGTAAGGATTAACATTCTAGAATGGTTGCTGGAATGGCTAAGAAAAAAAAAAAAAAAAAAAAAAAAAAAACCTCTGGTAATTAGACATCTAAGTGAAAAAGCTTGCTTGGCAGAAATCCAGTGCCCATATATTAATTCAAATAGCCATTACAGCAACTTTCTTTATTGCTGTTCTCATGAGATCCAACAATACAAGTAACAAAGATGTGCCAACTGTTCTGTACTGGGATAATCTGTTACAGATGGAAAAATAAGGCATGAAATATATATTATGTCAGGAAATATATATATAGCAGGAACATATATTCCTGCCATAGGAATATGTATTCCCTATATATAAAAATAAAATATGTTTGTGCTTTATTTTTAAACCATAACAGTATTCTGTGCCACTATTAACTTTTTCAGTCTATGATTGACAGAGCAATTCCCTAGTTATAGTAAAGCATGCAAAGCAGAAAAAAATCAACAAACAAACAAAACAGAAGCATCACTAAGAATACATACTCCTGGAGAAGGACCAACGGCAGTGAATAAAGTTTAGTTTTGACCCTTTTTGAGACACAAAGATAGGTTAAATAACTTACAATACCACCCTTCCAAATATTTACAAAATTACTACTAAATTGAATTTTTAATAAACTTAGGAAGAAGGAAAAGAGTATTAAAAAGTGTCCATCTAATTAGTTGACCCTACCCCTGTTCTGAAGGAAATGCTTGAAGATGATCTCTATTCTCAACTTTTGAAACCTTATGGCACTGCAAAAAGAAGTAACATGACTACGCATCTAGAATATTTGTTTTCACACCTCCTCTCTTCTTTTTTGTCTCTGAGGAACTGGAATCAGGGAAAGAGTATCCATGGATTTTAAGAAATATATGTGTTTTCAGATAAGAACAATAAAAGAAAAAAAGAAAAAGTTTGATTTTTCTTTCTCTTTGCTAAATGTTTACATAGTAAATGACTTAAGAGTACTAATATTATGGCATAAGTGTACTTATTAGACTTCATATGTAAGCCCAATAAGATATAATGTATTATAAATGTATTTCTTATTTGTTTTTATAAAATCAAGAAAATCAAGAATGAGCAGATCTATTTCTCTATCTTCAACTGGGTTTCTCTTTGGAAGTTTCCTGTATTATTCATATACTT
>CATOCB010000202.1:0-28359 GCA_951411735.1 Somateria mollissima
GGCAACGCCATGGCGCTGCGCACTCACCTGCGCGGGCACCGGGCGGCCGTCGCGGCGGGTCGCGAGCGCCGGGGGGTGTCGGTATCGGCACCGTTATCGGCGGGTCGTGATCACCCGGGAGGTATCGGCGTCGGTATCGGCGTCGGTATCGGCGTCGGAAGTGGCGTGTCGTGAGCGCCGGGCGGTGTCGGCGTCGGTATCGGCGTGTTGTGATCACCGGGAGTTATTGGCACCGGTATCGGCGTCGGTATCGGCGTCGGAAGTGGCGCGTCGTGATCACCAGGAGTTATCAGGATGGGTATCGGCACCGGTATCGGCGTGTCGCGATCGCCGGGTGGTATCGGCACCGGTATCGGCGTCGGTATCGGCGTCGGAAGTGGCGTGTCGTGATCACCAGGTGTTACCGGCGTCGGTATCGGCACCGGTACCGGCATGTCGCGATCACCAGGCGCTATCGGCACCGGTATCGGCATCAGAAGCGGCGTGTTGCGATCACCGGGTGTTATCAGCGCCGGTATCGGCACCAGTATCGGCGTGTTGTGATCACCAGGAGTTATCGGCATCAGTATCGGCACCGGTATCAGCATGTCGCGATCATCAGGCGTTATCTGTGTCGGTATCGGCACCGGTATCGGCGTCAGAAGCGGCGTGTCGCGATCACCGGGTGTTATCGGCATCAGTACCGGCACCGGTATCGATGTCGGAAGCGGCGTGTCGCGATCACCGGGTGTTGTCGGCACCGGTAGCGGCGTGTCGTGATCACCAGGAGATATCAGCACCGGTATCGGCACTGGTATCGGTATGTCGCAATCACCGGGCGTTATCGGCACCGGTATCGGCATCGGTACCAGCGTGTCGCGATCACCAGGAGATATTGGCAATCGGTATCGGCGCCGGTAACGCCGTGTCATGATCACCAGGAGTCATCGGCACCAGTATCAGCACCGGTACCGGCACGTCGCAATCACCGGGTGCTGTCGGCGCCGGTACCGGCGCGTGGCAGTGTTGCCGAGCGCTCCCTACCGGTGCGAGGTGTGCGGCAAGACGTACCGGCACTCGGGGGAGCTTGATCAACCACAAGCGGACGCACCAAACGGGCGATTTCGGCTGCGGGCACTGCGCCAAGAGGTTCGCCAACTTGGGGGCGCTCAAAGGACACCTCCGAGGTCACCGGCACCGGGCGGGGACACCGCCGGCGGCGGCGGTGCCGGCGGCGCCGGTAGGGATCTACCAATGCTCGTGGTGCCCCGAGGAGTTCGGCGCCTTGGCGGAGCTGCAGGAGCATTTTCGGCGGCACCGGTGGCCGAGGGAGGAAGAGGAGGAGGAGGAGGAGGAGGAGGAGGGGGGGGGGGGAGGAAGGCTTCCTGTGCGCCGTGTGCGGCGGGGCGTTCGCCGGCGAGGCCGATTTGGCGCGGCACCACGGGGAGGAGCACGGCGAGCTGGTGCCGGAGGAGCGGGCGGCGTGGCACATCTGCGGGCGCTGCGGGCAGCCCTTCGGCGACATGGAGAGCCTGCGGCGGCACCGGCGCGAGGAAGAGGAGGAGGAGGGATGAAGAAGAAGAAGCCGAGAGGAGGCCGTACGCCTGCGGCGTCTGCGGTAAGACCTACCGGCACGGCGGCAGCCTGGTGAACCACCGGCAGACCCACCAAACCGGCGTCTTCCCCTGCGCCGCCTGCTCGCGGCGCTATGCCACCGTGGCCGCCTACCGCAACCACCTCCGCAACCGGCCGCGCTGCAAGGCGGCGGCGGCGCCACGCGGCGAGGAGGAGGAGGAGGAGGAGGAGGAAGAGCGGCCTTACCGGTGCCAGGAGTGCGGGCGGAGCTACAAGCACGCCGGCAGCCTGGTGAACCACCGGCAGAGCCACGCCACCGGCTCGTTCCGCTGCGGCGCCTGCCCCAAGGCGTTCGGCAACTTGATGGCGTGGAAGAATCACCGGCGGAGCCACGGCGAGCGGAGGCGGCGGCACCGGCGTGGCGGCGGGCAGAAGGCTTGCCGGCCGCGCCGGAGGATGGTCGGGCACCAGAGGGTGAACCCGGCCGCCGGGGAGGATGGTTTGGGGTCACCGGCGGCGTTAAAGGTGGAGGAAGAGGCTCCAAAACACCAAAACTCAATGGAAATGGTGTTGGAGGAGCCTCCAGAAGACCTCAACTCAACGGTGATGGTGTTGGAAGACTCTTCGGCATCACCGATGGCGTTAAAGATGGAGGAAGAGCCTCCAAAACACCAAAACTCAATGGAAATGGTGTTGGAGGACTCTTTGGTGTCACCGGCGGCGTTAAAGATGGAGGAAGAGCCTCCAGAAGACCTCAACTCAACGTTGACGGTGTTGGAGGACTCTTTGGCATCACCAACACCGTTAGAGATGGAAGAGGAGCCTCCAAAACACCAAAACCCAATGGAAACGGTGTTGGAGGAGCCTCCAGAAGACCTCAACTCAACGTTGACGGCGTTGGAGGACTCTTTGGCGTCACCAACGGTATTAAAGATGGAGGAAGAGGCTCCAAAACACCAAAACTCAATGGAAATGGTGTTGGAGGATGTTTTGGTGACGCCGACGCCGTTAAAGATGGAGGAAGAGCCTCCAGGACACCAAAACCCAACGGTGATGGTGTTGGAGGAGCTCCAGAAGATGTCAACCCAACGGTGATAGTGTTGGAGGACTGTTTGGCGTCACCAATGGCGTTAAAGATGGAAGAAGAGTCTCCAAAAGACCAAAACCCAACAAAAATGGTGTTGGAGGAGCCTCCAGAAGACCTCAACTCAACGGTGACGGCGTTAGGGACACCGGGGGGGTTTTGGGGTCACCCCAAATCCTCGGGGGTGCCCCAAAGCGCGGCGCCGGGGGGGTGTCACCCCCCTACGGGGCGCTGAGTGGGACAGGTGACGGCGTCGGGGTGCGGGGGGCGCGTCCCCCGGGATTAAATTTGGGTTGTTTTGGAGCGTTTTGGGGGGATTTTGTGCCAGGCGGTGGCAAAATGAGGCTGGGGGGGCCGAAATCGGGCTGGGGGGCCCTGAGTGGGTCCCGAATTGGGTTCGGGACCCCAAAAATGGGGCGGGGGGGACCTAAATGGGTCCCAAATTGGGGTCAGGACCCCCAAAGTGGGGCTGGGGGGCCCTAAATGTGTCCTGAATTGGGTTTGGGACCCCCAAAGTGGGTTTGGGACCCCCAAAATGGGGCTGGGGGGACCTAAATGGGTCCCAAATTGGGGTGGGGACCCCTAAATGGGGCTGGGGGCCCTAAATGTGTCCTGAATTGGGTTTGGGACCCCCAAAGTGGGGTTTGGGACCCCCAAAATGGGGCTGGGGGGGCCGAAATGGGGTTGGGGGGACCTAAATGGGTCCCAAATTGGGTTTGGGATCCCCAAAATGGGGCTGGAGACCCCCAAAATGGGGCTGGGGGGACCTAAATGGGTCCCAAATTGGGTTGGGGACCCCCAAATGGGGTCTGGGGACCCCTAAATGGTTCTGGGCCCCCCCTAAATGTGCTCTGAATGGGGCTGGAGACCCTGAAACGGAGTCGGGGACCCCAAAAGTCCCCCAAATCGGGTCTACAGACCCTAAGATGCGACCAAGACCCCCCCCCAAAGCGCTTGAAATCCTATAAAAAAACCCAAAAAGAGGCCGGGGGGGGAGGGGCTGCAGACCACCACCACTTTATTGCTCCATCCTTGTCCCCCCCCCCGACAAAAAAAAGGGGGTTCAGGCGTTGCCGAAACCTTCCCAAATATCGGGGTCCTGAGGGGTTTGGGGGTGCTGCCAGGTTTCGGGGTCCCCGGGTTCCTCCAGGGGTTCGGGGGTGATCCCAAAAATTGGGGTCCTGAGGGGGCGACCCCGTGGCGCTGGGGGGCTCCCGGTCACCTGAGTGCTCCGCGGGTTTGGGGTCTTCGGAAGCTTTGGGGTCTTCCACGGGGTTGGGGGAGCCTCGAGCGTTGGGGTCTTCTGTAGGGTTGGGGTCTTCTGTAGGGTTGGGGTCTTCTGTAGGGTTGAGGTCTTCTTTGGGATTGGGGGAGCCTCGATTATTGGGGTCTTCAGTAGGGTTGGGGTCTTCAGTAGGGTTGAGGTCTTCAGTAGGGTTGAGGTCTTCCACGGGTTTGGGGGAACCTCGAATATTGGGGTCTTCAGGTTTGGGGTTTTCAGAAGGTTTGGGGTTTTCAGTTGGGTTGAGGTCTTCTTTGGGATTGGGAGAACCCCGATTATTGGGGTCTTCCATGGGGTTGGGAGAACCTCGAATATTGGGGTCTTCAGTAGGGTTGAGGTCTTCAGAAGGTTTGGGGTTTTCAGTAGGGTTGAGGTCTTCGACGGGTTTGGGGGAACCCCGATTATTGGGGTCTTCAGTAGGGTTGAGGTCTTCAACGGGTTTGGGGGATCCCCGAACATTGGGGTCTTCAGAAGGTTTGGGGTTCTCAGAAGGTTTGGGGTTTTCAGAAGGTTTGGGGTTTTCAGAAGGTTTGGGGTTTTCAGTAGGGTTGAGGTCTTCTATGGGTTTGGGGGAACCCCGATTATTGGGGTCTTCAGTAGGGTTGAGGTCTTCTGTGGGTTTGGGGGATCCTCGAACACCGGGGTCCGCCGGGGGCTGCGGGGTCCCCCAAAAAGTGGGGTCATCGGGTTCCTCGGCCTCTTTGGGGTCGGGGGGCGTCTCGGCGAAGTAGGCCTCGCGGGTGATGCCGGTGATCCAGCGCTCGTAGTGGGGGACGGCGGTGAAAAGGGGGGGGCCCCCCTCCGGGGCAACCCCCCCCCGGTGGCCGTCCCCGCCAGGAACCAGATCCCCCGTTCCTCGCAGGCCAGCGGGGAGCCCGGGTCCAGCTGCGGGGAGACCCCAAAAGCGACCCCAAAAGGGGCAGCGGTGAGGCAAAAATCCCCAAATCCCATAAAATAGGAACTAGGAATTCCAAAAGCCCCAAAAGCGACCCCAAAAGAGGCAGCGATGAGCCAAAAATCCCAAAATCCCATAAAATGGGCACTAGGAATCCCCAAAGCGACCCCAAAAGCGACCCCAAAGGAGGCAGTGATGAGCCAAAAGGGCCAAAATCCCATAAAATGGAAACTAGGAATCCCAAAAGCCCCAAAAGCGACCCCAAAAGAGGCAGCGATGAGCCAAAAATCCCCAAATCCCATAAAATGGGAACTCGAAATCCCAAAAGCAACCCCAAAGGAGGCAGCGGTGAGCCAAAAGGGCCAAAATCCCATAAAATAGGAACTAGGAATCCCAAAAGCCCCAAAAGCAACCCCAAATCAGGCAGCGATGAGCCAAAAAATCCCCAAATCCCATAAAACTGGAGCTAGGAATCCCAAAAGCGACCCCAAAAGCCACCCCAAAAGAGGCAGCGGTGAGCCAAAAGGGGCAAAATCCCATAAAATAGGAATTAGGAATCCCAAAAGCCCCAAAAGCGACCCCAAATCAGGCTGCGATGAGCCAAAAATCCCAAAATCCCATAAAATGGGAACTCGAAATCCCAAAAGCGACCCCAAAAGCCACCCCAAAAGAGGCAGCGGTGAGCCAAAAGGGGCAAAACCCCATAAAATAGGAACTAGGAATCCCCAAAGCCCCAAAAGCGACCCCAAAAGAGGAAGCAATGAGCCAAAAATCCCAAAATCCCATAAAATGGGCACTAGGAATCCCCAAAGCGACCCCAAAAGCGACCCCAAAGGAGGCAGTGATGAGCCAAAAGGGCCAAAATCCCATAAAATGGAAACTAGGAATCCCAAAAGCCCCAAAAGCGACCCCAAAAGAGGCAGCGATGAGCCAAAAATCCCAAAATCCCATAAAATGGGAACTCGAAATCCCAAAAGCAACCCCAAAGGAGGCAGCGATGAGCCAAAAGGGCCAAAATCCCATAAAATGGAAACTAGGAATCCCCAAAGCCCCAAAAGCGACCCCAAATCAGGCAGCGATGAGCCAAAAATCCCTAAATCCCATAAAACTGGAGCTAGGAATCCCAAAAGCCACCCCAAAAGAGGCAGTGGTGAGCCAAAAGGGGCAAAATCCCATAAAATAGGAACTAGGAATCCCCAAAGCCCCAAAAGCAACCCCAAATCAGGCAGCGATGAGCCAAAAATCCCAAAATCCCATAAAATGGGAACTCGAAATCCCAAAAGCAACCCCAAAAGCAATCCCAAAAGAGGCAGCGGTGAGCCAAAAGGGGCAAAACCCCATAAAATAGGAACTAGGAATCCCCAAAGCCCCAAAAGCGACCCCAAAAGAGGAAGCAATGAGCCAAAAATCCCAAAATCCCATAAAATGGGCACTAGGAATCCCCAAAGCGACCCCAAAAGCGACCCCAAAGGAGGCAGTGATGAGCCAAAAGGGCCAAAATCCCATAAAATGGAAACTAGGAATCCCAAAAGCCCCAAAAGCGACCCCAAAAGAGGCAGCGATGAGCCAAAAATCCCAAAATCCCATAAAATGGGAACTCGAAATCCCAAAAGCAACCCCAAATCAGGCAGCGATGAGCCAAAAATCCCAAAATCCCATAAAATGGGAACTCGAAATCCCAAAAGCAACCCCAAAGGAGGCAGCGGTGAGCCAAAAGGGGCAAAATCCCATAAAATAGGAACTAGGAACCCCAAAAGCCCCAAAAGCAACCCCAAATCAGGCAGCGATGAGCCAAAAATCCCCAAATCCCATAAAACTGGAGCTTAGATTCCCAAAAGCGACCCCAAAAGCCACCCCAAAGGAGGCAGTGATGAGCCAAAAGGGGCAAAATCCCATAAAATGGAAACTAGGAATCCCAAAAGCCCCAAAAGCGACCCCAAATCAGGCAGCGATGAGCCAAAAATCCCAAAATCCCATAAAATGGGAACTCGAAATCCCAAAAGCAACCCCAAAGGAGGCAGCGGTGAGCCAAAAGGGCCAAAATCCCATAAAATAGGAACTAGGAATCCCCAAAGCCCCAAAAGCAACCCCAAATCAGGCAGCGATGAGCCAAAAATCCCCAAATCCCATAAAACTGGAGCTAGGAATCCCAAAAGCCACCCCAAAAGCCACCCCAAAAGAGGCAGCGGTGAGCCAAAAGGGCCAAAATCCCATAAAATAGGAATTAGGAATCCCAAAAGCCCCAAAAGCGACCCCAAAAGAGGAAGCGATGAGTCAAAAATCCCAAAATCCCATAAAATGGGAACTCGAAATCCCAAAAGCAACCCCAAAAGAGGCAGCGATGAGCCAAAAGGGCCAAAATCCCATAAAATGGAAACTAGGAATCCCAAAAGCCCCAAAAGCGACCCCAAATCAGGCAGCGATGAGTCAAAAATCCCAAAATCCCATAAAATGGGAACTCGAAATCCCAAAAGCAACCCCAAAAGAGGCAGCGGTGAGCCAAAAGGGGCAAAACCCCATAAAATAGGAACTAGGAATCCCCAAAGCCCCAAAAGCGACCCCAAATCAGGCAGCGATGAGCCAAAAATCCCCAAATCCCATAAAACTGGAGCTAGGAATCCCAAAAGCGATCCCAAAAGCCACCCCAAAAGAGGCAGCGGTGAGCCAAAAGGGGCAAAATCCCATAAAATGGGAACTCAAAATCCCAAAAGACCCAAAAGTGACCCCCCAAGCGCTAGCAATGAGCCAAAAATCCCCAAATCCCATAAAATAGGAACTAGGAATCCCCAAAGCGACCCCAAAAGCGACCCCAAAGGAGGCAGTGATGAGCCAAAAGGGCCAAAATCCCATAAAATGGAAATCAGGAATCCCAAAAGCCCCAAAAGCGACCCCAAAAGAGGCAGCGATGAGCCAAAATGGCCAAAATCCCATAAAATAGGAACTAGGAACCCCAAACACGACCCCAAAAGACTCAATAGTGACCCAAAAGCACCCAAATCCTCCCCAGAATTAACCTAGGAACCCCAAAAGTGACCCAAAAGCCCCAAAAGTGACCCCAAAAGACCCCAAAAGGGACCTGAGGATGGACATGGGGACCCCAAAAGGGACCCCAAAAGGGACAGGGGGACCCCAAAAGACCCCCAAAACCCCAAAAGGGACCCCAGGGGGGACACAGGGGACATTGGGAGGGACTTGGGGACCCCAAAAGGGACAAAATGACCCCAAAAGGGACAAAATGACTCCAAAAGGGACAAAATGACCCCAAAACTCCCCCGGGAGCCCCAAAAGACCCCAAAAGGGACCTGAGGAGGGACATGGGAACCCCAAAAGGGACCCCAAAAGGGACAAAATGACCCCAAACCCCCCTGGAACCCCTAAAAGACCCCAAAAGGGACCCCAGGAGGGACACAGGGGACATTGGAAGGGACACGGGGACCCCAAAAGGGACAAAATGACCCCAAAAGGGACAAAATGACCCCAAAACCCCAAAAGGGACCCCAAAAGCCCCCAAAAGGGACCCCAAAAGGGACAGGGGGACCCCAAAAGACCCCAAAAGGGACCTCAGGGGGGACACAGGGGACATTGGGGAGGGACTTGGGGGACCCCAAAAGGGACAAAATGACCCCAAAAGGGACAAAATGACCCCAAAACCCCCCCGGGAGCCCCAAAAGCCCCCAAAAGGGACCCCAAAAAGGACCCCAAAAGACCCCCAAAAACCCCAAAAGACCCCAAAAGGGACCCCAGGAGGGGACATGGAGACCCCAGGAGGGACACGGGGGACATTGGGAGGGACTTGGGGACCCCAAAAGGGACAAAATGACCCCAAAAGGGACAAAACGACCCCAAAACTCCCCCGGGAGCCCCAAAAGACCCCAAAAGGGACCTGAGGAGGGACATGGGAACCCCAAAAGGGACCCCAAAAGGGACAAAATGACCCCAAACCCCCCTGGAACCCCTAAAAGACCCCAAAAGGGACCCCAGGAGGGACACGGGGGACATTGGGAGGGACATGGGGACCCCAAAAGGGACAAAATGACCCCAAAAGGGACAAAACGACCCCAAACCCCCCCCGGGAGCCCCAAAAGCCCCCAAAAGGGACCCCAAAAGGGACAGGGGGACCCCAAAAGACCCCAAAAGGGACCTCAGGGGGGGACACAGGGGACATTGGGAGGGACATGGGGACCCCAAAAGGGACAAAATGACCCCAAAAGGGACAAAACGACCCCAAAACCCCCCCGGGAGCCCCAAAAGCCCCCAAAAGGGACCCCAAAAGGGACCCCAAAAGACCCCAAAAACCCCAAAAGACCCCAAAAGGGACCCCAGGAGGGGACATGGAGACCCCAGGAGGGACACAGGGGACATTGGGAGGGACTTGGGGACCTCAAAAGGGACAAAATGACCCCAAAAGGGACAAAACGACCCCAAAACCCCCCTGGAACCCCTAAAAGCCCCCAAAAGGGACCCCAAAAGGGACCCCAAAAACCCCAAAAGACCCCAAAAGGGACCCCAGGGGGGACACAGGGGACATTGTGAGGGACTTGGGGACCCCAAAAGGGACAAAATGACCCCAAAAGGGACAAAACGACCCCAAACCCCCCCGGAACCCCTAAAAGACCCCAAAAGGGACCCCAAAAGGGACAGGGGGAACCCAAAAGATCCCAAAAGGGACCCCAGGAGGGACACAGGGGACATTGGGAGGGACTTGGGGACCCCAAAAGGGACAAAAGGACCCCAAAAGGGACAAAATGACCCCAAAACCCCCCCGGGAGCCCCAGAAGCCCCCAAAAGGGACCCCAAAAGGGACCCCAAAAGACCCCAAAAACCCCAAAAGACCCCAAAAGGGACCCCAGGAGGGGACATTGAGACCCCAGGAGGGACATGGGGGACATTGGGAGGGACTTGGGGACCCCAAAAGGGACAAAATGACCCCAAAAGGGACAAAATGACCCCAAAACCCCAAAAGGGACCCCAAAAGCCCCCAAAAGGGACCCCAAAAGGGACAGGGGGACCCCAAAAGACCCCAAAAGGGACCTCAGGGGGGGACACAGGGGACATTGGGAGGGACTTGGGGACCCCAAAAGGGAAAAATGACCCCAAAAGGGACAAAACGACCCCAAAACCCCCCCGGAACCCCTAAAAGCCCCCAAAAGGGACCCCAAAAGACCCCAAAAACCCCAAAAGACCCCAAAAGACCCCAAAAATCACTCACCTGGCAGGCGGTGCCGTTGGGGACGGTGACCCCAAAAGTGTCCCCCGCGGTGTCCCCCAACGTCCCCGGGGGGCTCCAGGGGCGTCACCTCCACGCTGCCCAGCGCCGGGGGAGGGGCCGGCTCTGGGGACACTGGGGACATTTGGGGACATTTGGGGTCAATGAGGACATTTGGGGTCAATAGGGACATTTGGGGTCAATAGGGACATTTGGGGATGTTTGGGGACATTTGGGGACATTTGGGGACATTTGGGGACATTTGGGGATATTTGGGGTCATTGGGGACATTTGGGGGCATTTGGGGGCATTGGGGACATTGGGGACGTTTGGGGGACATTGAGGGTCAATGGGGTCAATGGGGACATTTGGGGACATTTGGGGTCATCGGGGGTCATTTGGGGATATTTGGGGATTTTGGGGATATTTGGGGACATTTGGGGGCATTGGGGACATTTGGGGACATTTGGGGATATTTGGGGGTCATTGGGGACATTTGGGGGCATTTGGGGGCATTGGGGACATTGGGGACGTTTGGGGACATTGAGGGTCAATGGGGTCAATGGGGACATTTGGGGACATTTGGGGTCATCGGGGTCATTTGGGGATATTTGGGGATTTTGGGGATATTTGGGGACATTTGGGGGCATTGGGGACATTTGGGGACATTTGGGGATATTTGGGGTCATTGGGGACATTTGGGGGCATTTGGGGGCATTGGGGACATTGGGGACGTTTGGGGACATTGAGGGTCAATGGGGTCAATGGGGACATTTGGGGACATTTGGGGTCATCGGGGTCATTTGGGGATATTTGGGGATTTTGGGGATATTTGGGGACATTTGGGGGCATTGGGGACATTTGGGGACGTTTGGGGATATTTGGGGACATTTGGGGTCCTTTGGGGACGTTTGGGGTCATCGGGGTCATTTGGGGTCATCAGGGTCATTGGGGACATTTGGGGTCATCGGGGGTGTTGGGGACATTGGGATTTGGAACATTGGGGACATCGGGATTAGGGTCATTGGGAATGGGATCATTGGGGTCATCGGGATCGGGGCCAATGGGGTCATTGGGATTGGGGTCATTGGGGTCATTGGGATTGGGGTCATTGGGGTCACTGGGATTGGGGTCATTGGGGTCATTGGGATCGGGGCCAATGGGGTCATTGGGATCATTGGGGTCATTGGGGTCATTGGGATCGGGGCCAATGGGGTCATTGGGGTCATTGGGGTCATCGGGATCGGGGCCAATGGGGTCATTGGGATCGGGGTCAATGGGATCGTCAGGATTGGGGTCACTGGGAACGGGATCATTGGGGTCATTGGGATCATTGGGGTCACCAGTTATGGGATCATTGGGGTCATTGGGATCAGGGCCAATAGGGTCATTGGGATTGGGGCCAATGGGGTTATTGGGATCGGGATCATTGGGATCATCGGGAACGGGGTCATTGGGGTCACCGGGTTTGGGATCATTGGGGTCACTGGGATTGGGGTCATTGGGGTCACCGGGAATGGGATCATTGGGGTCATTGGGATCGGGGTCATTGGGATCGGGATCCTTGGGGTCATCGGGATCGGGACTCTTGGGGTCATTGGGAACGGGATCATTGGGGACACCAGTTATGGGATCATTGGGGTCATTGGGATCATTGGGGTCACTGGGAACGGGATCGTTGGGGTCATTGGGATCGGGGTCATTGGGGTCAACGGGATTAGGGTCATTGGGGATGGGATCATTGGGGTCATTGGGATCATTGGGGTCACCAGTTATGGGATCATTGGGGTCACAGGGAAATAGGGTCATCGGGGTCACCGGGAATGGGATCATCGGGGTCATTGGGATCGGGGTCATTGGGGGTCACGGGGAATGGGATCATTGGGGACCCCGTAGGCGACCCCATAAGGGCACTCACTTTTAGGGCCGAGCAGGGCCCCAGCAGCGGGTTCCGGGGGGGCCGCCGGTGGTTCCTATAGGGCAGGCAGAGGGGGCGCAGCGCCGGCCCCGACCCTAAAACCCCCTGGAGCCGTAATAGGGCCAGGTCCCGGCCCCGGCCCGGCCCTATATAGGCCCCGTGTAGGGTCAGGCGCGCGCCCGCCCGCGTCTCCGACCCCATAACCGTCGCCTGCCACGCCTCGGCTGCCTGGCGCCTGGAAGAGGGGGGATATAGGGTCAGGGGGCGGCCCTATAAGGGAGAGGGGGCCCTAAAAGGGTTGGGGGGGGGCCTAAAAGGGAAGGGGGGAGCCTAAAAGGGGAGATCCTAAAAGGGGAGATCCTAAAAAGGATGGGGAGATCCTAAAAGGGATGGGGAGATCCTAAAAGGGGAGATCCTAAAAGGGGAGATCCTAAAAGGGATGGGGAGATCCTAAAAGGGGAGATCCTAAAAGGGAAGGGGAGATCCTAAAAGGGGAGATCCTAAAAGGACAGGGTCTTAATAGGATTTTGGGGTTTTCATGGGGTCTCTATAGGGTTTTGGGGTTTCCATAGGGCCTCAATAGGGTTTTGGGGTTTCCATAGGATCTCTATGGGGTTTTAGGGTTTCCATAGGATCTCTATAGGATTTTGAGGTTTTCATGGGGTTTCTATGGGATTTGGGGGTTTTCAGGGGGTCTCTATGGGATTTTGGGATTTCCATAGGATCTTAATAGGATTTTGGGGTTTTCAGGGGGTCTCTGGGGTTTTAGGATTTCCATAGGATCTCTATGGGATTTGGGGTCTCCATAGGATCTCTATGGGATTTTGGGGTTTCCATAGGATCTCTATAGGATTTTGGGGTTTTCATGGGGTTTCTATGGGATTTGGGGGTTTTCAGGGGGGTCTCTATGGGATTTTGGGATTTCCATAGGATCTCTATGGGATTTTGGGGTTTCCATAGGATCTCTATGGGATTTGGGGGTTTTCAGGGGGTTTCTATAGGATTTTGAGGTTTTCATGGTATTTCTATAGGATTTTGAGGTTTTCATAGGGTTTCTATGGGATTTTGGGGTTTTCAGGGGGTTTCTATAGGATTTTGAGGTTTTCATGGCATTTCTATAGGATTTGAGGTTTTCATAGGGTTCCTATGGGATTTTGGGGTTTTCAGGGGGTCTCTGGGGTTTTAGGATTTCCATAGGATCTCTATGGGATTTGGGGGTTTCCATAGGATCTCTATAGGATTTTGAGGTTTTCATGGGGTTTCTATGGGATTTTGGGGTTTTCAGGGGGTTTCTATGGGATTTTGAGGTTTTCATAGGGTTCCTATGGGATTTTGGGTTTTTCATAGGGTTCCTATGGGATTTTGGGGTTTTCAGGGGGTCTCTGGGGTTTTAGGATTTCCATAGGATGTCTATGGGATTTGGGGGTCTCCATAGGATCTCTATGGGATTTGGGGGTTTCCATAGGATCTCTATAGGATTTTTAGGTTTTCATGGGGTTTCTATGGGATTTTGGGGGTTTTCAGGGGGTTTCTATAGGATTTTGAGGTTTTCATGGCATTTCTATAGGATTTTGAGGTTTTCATAGGGTTCCTATGGGATTTTGGGGTTTTCAGGGGGTCTCTGGGGTTTTAGGATTTCCATAGGATCTCTATGGGATTTGGGGGTTTCCATAGGATCTCTATAGGATTTTGAGGTTTTCATGGGGTTTCTATGGGATTTTGGGGTTTTCAGGGGGTTTCTATGGGATTTTGAGGTTTTCATAGGGTTCCTATGGGATTTTGGGTTTTTCATAGGGTTTCCTATGGGATTTTGGGGTTTTCAGGGGGTCTCTGGGGTTTTAGGATTTCCATAGGATGTCTATGGGATTTGGGGTCTCCATAGGATCTCTATGGATTTGGGGGTTTCCATAGGATCTCTATAGGATTTTTAGGTTTTCATGGGGTTTCTATGGGATTTTGGGGTTTTCAAGGGGTTTCTATAGGATTTTGAGGTTTTCATGGCATTTCTATAGGATTTTGAGGTTTTCATAGGGGTTCCTATGGGATTTTGGGGTTTTCATAGGGTTCCTATGGGATTTTGGGGTTTTCAGGGGGTCTCTGGGGTTTTAGGATTTCATAGGATCTCTGTGGGATTTGGGGTCTCCATAGGATCTCTATAGGATTTGGGGTCTCCATAGGATCTCTATCGGATTTTGGGGTTTCCATAGGATCTCTATGGGATTTTGGGGTTTTCATGGGGTTTCTATAGGATTTTGAGGTTTTCATGGCATTTCTATAGGATTTTGAGGTTTTCATAGGGTTTCTATGGGATTTTGGGGTTTTCAGGGGGTCTCTGGGGTTTTAGGATTTCCATAGGATCTCTATGGGATTTGGGGGTCTCCATAGGATCTCTATGGGATTTTGGGGTCTCCATAGGATCTCTATGGGATTTTGGGGGTTTCCATAGGATCTCTATAGGATTTTGGGGTTTTCATGGGGTTTCTATGGGATTTTGGGGTTTTCATGGGGTTTTCTGTAGGATTTTGAGGTTTTCATAGGGTTCCTATGGGATTTTGGGGTCTTCAGGGGGTCTCTGGGGTTTTAGGATTTCCATAGGATCTCTGTGGGATTTGGGGTCTCCATAGGATCTCTATGGGATTTTGGGGTTTCCATAGGATCTCTATAGGATTTTGAGGTTTTCATGGGGTTTCTATGGGATTTTGGGGGTTTTCATGGGATTTCTACAGGATTTGGGGGTTTCCAGGGGTCCCGAAGGGCTTTTGGGGTCGCCACTCACCCTATGAAGCAGTGTGCGGCCGTCAGCACCCAGCTCTCGGCCACCAGGGCCCCCCCGCAGCGGTGCCGTCCCCCAAAAACCAGGCTGACGTACCAGGGCCACCCCGACCCCTGGGGGGGCTCCAGGGGGGGCCCCCCCTGCATCCCACAACCTGTAGGGTCGGGAGAGGAAATAGGGTTAGGGGGGTGGATAATAGGGTCACCCCCTACGAGGGGTTTTGGGGGGGTTCTATGGGGTTTTGGGGGTTCTGGGGGGGGTTTAATAGGGTTTGGGGTGGCCCCGCCCTATTATTGGGGGCGGAAACGGGGGGGTTATGGGGTTTTGGGGTTCCCCATGGGGTCTCAGTGGGGTTTGGGGGTGACCTAACCCCATTATTGGGGCCCAAAGTGGGGGATTAATGGGGTTAGGGGTGGGCCCACCCTATTATTGGGGGGAAGGGGGGGGGTTATGGGGTTTTGGGGTTTTTCCATGGGGTCTCAATGGGATTTGGGGGTTCCCCATAGGGTTTTAATAGGGGTTTGGGTGGGGGGTGGGGGTGGGGGGTGGGGGTGGGGGTGGGCCCACCCTATTATTGGGGGGCAAAGGGGGGGAATCAATGGGATTTGAAGTTCCCCATGGGGTTTTAATAGGGTTTAGGGCTCCTCCACCCCATTATTGGGGTCCAAATGGGGGGATTCATGGGGTTTTGGGGTTCCCAATGGGATTTTAATAGGATTTGGGGTTCCCCATAGGGTTTTAATAGGGTTTGGGGTTCCCCCACCCCATTATTGATGTCAGAATGGGATCCCAATGGGATTTTGGGGTTCCCAATGGGATTTTAGTAGGGTTTGGGGCTCCCCCACCCTATTATCGGGGTCCATATGGGTGGAATCAATGGGATTTTGGGGTTTCCTATGGGATTTTAATAGGGTTTGAGGCTCCCCACCCCATCATTGCAATCTAAATGGGATCCCAATGGGATTTCAGCGTTCCCAATGGGATTTTAATGGGATTTTAATAGGATTTGGGGTGCCCCTACCCCATTATTGGGGTCCAAAGGGGGGGAGATTAATGGGATTAGGGGCTCTCCACCCCATTATTGCGGTCTGAATGGGATCCCAAAAGGAATTGGGGTTCCCCATGGGATTTTAATAGGGTTTGGGGCTCCCCCACCCCATTATTGGGGTCCAAAAGGGGTGTCTCAAAGGGATTTGGGGTTTCCCATAGGGTTTTAATAGGGTTTCGGGTTTCCCTTTGAGTTTTAATAGGGTTTAGGGTTCCCCAACCCCATTATAGGGGCCCAAAGGGGGGAATCAATGGGATTTGAAGTTCCCCATGGGGTTTTAATAGGGTTTAGGGTTCCCCTACCCCATTACTGGGGTCCAGAGGGGGGAATTAATAGGATTTGGGGCTCCCCACCCCATTATAGGGGCCCAAAGGGGGCGGGAATTAATGGGGTTTTGGGGTTCCCCATGGGGTTTTAATAGGGTTTGGGGTTCCCCATGGGGTCTCAATGGGATTTAGGGTTCCCCATAGGGTTTTAATAGGGTTTGGGGTTCCCTCACCCCCATTATAGGGGCCCAAAGGGGGGGAGGATCAATAGGATTTGGGGCTCCCCCACCCCATCATTGCAATCTACACGGGATCCCAATGGGATTTTCAGCATTCCCAATGGGATTTTGACATTCCCAATGGGATTTTGACATTCCCAATGGGATTTTAATGGGATTTTCATAGGATTTCCCCCCTCCCCACCCCCAAACCCTTTCGGGGTGCCCCATAACCCCCCCCAAAAAAAAACCCCCAAAACACTCACCCATGCACTTGCCGTCCTCCAGGCCGGGCGGGGGGCGGCGGGGGGGGGGGCGGGGGGAAGGCGGCGGGGGGGGACGTGGCCCCGTAGCCAGCCGGCGTGGGCCGCTAGCCCCGTGGCCCAGCACCGGCCCGTTGGGGCGGCCGCAGCCCACGGCGAAGCTCAGCACCCCCGCCTGCACCCAGCGGCCCCCCCGAAAAGCACGACAGGGGGCCCCCCGAGTCCGCCTGGGGGGGGGGGGGGGGAGACCCTATAGGTTGGTTATGGGGTCCCTAAAACCCCCCCGAGGTGATTATGGGGCTGGAGAACCTATAGAGAGCTTGTAGGGACCCTAAAACCCACCCCTATATGGCTGTGGGGGGGGGAGATCCTATAGGGACCCTAAAACCCCCCCCAATATGACTATGGGGCTGGAGACCCTATAGGTTGGTTACGGGGACCCTATAGACCCCCCCCTATATGATTATGGGGCTGGAGACCCTATTAATTGGTTATAGGGACCCTAAAACCTGCCCTATATGGCTGTGGGGGGGCAGATCCTATAGGGACCCTAAAACCCCCCCCGATATGACTGTGGGGCTGGAGACCCTATAGGTTGGTTACGGGGACCCTATAGACCCCCCCCTATATGATTATGGGGCTGGAGACCCTATTAATTGGTTATAGGGACCCTAAAACCTGCCCTATATGGCTGTGGGGGGGCAGACCCTATAGGGACCCTAAAACCCCCCCGATATGACTGTGGGGCTGGAGACCCTATAGGTTGGTTACGGGGACCCTATAGACCCCCCCCGAGGTGATTATGGGGCTGGAGAACCTATAGAGAGCTTGTAGGGAGCCTAAAACCCTCCTGAATTTGTCTAAGGGGGGAAATCCTATAGCGACCCTAAAAGTCCCCCGAGTCCGCCTGGGGGGGGGGGGGAGAGACCCTATAGGTTGGTTATGGGGTCCCTAAACCCCCCCCCGAGGTGATTATGGGGTTGGAGAACCTATAGAGAGTTTGTAGGGACCCTAAAACCCACCCTATATGGCTGTGGGGGGGCAGATCCTATAGGGACCCTAAAACCCCCCCGATATGACTGTGGGGCTGGAGACCCTATAGGTTGGTTACGGGGACCCTATAGACCCCTGGACCTGACCCTGTTCTCCTCACCCCAATGTCCCCAACGCCCCCAATGTCCCCAAGACCCCCCAAATGTCCCCCCAACGTTCCCAAGACCCCAAATGTCCCCAAACGTCCTCAAATGTCCCCAAATGTCCCCAAATGTCCCCAAACGTCCCCAAACGTCCCCATCACCCAAATGTCCCTGATGTCCCCAACGTCCCCCCAATGCCCCCAAGACCCCAAATGTCCCACCCCCCAAATGTCCCCAATGTCCCCAATGTCCCCAACATCCCCACCACCCCAACGTCCCCAACATCCCCAAGACCCCCCAATGTCCCCAAGACCCCCCAAATGTCCCCAAATGTCCCCAAACGTCCCCAAATGTCCCCAAATGTCCCCAAACGTCCCCAAACGTTCCCAAATGTCCCCAACCAAACGTCCCGAAATGTCCCCAAGACCCCCCAAATGTCCCCCCCCAACGTCCCCAAGACCCCAAATGTCCCCAAACGTCCCCAAATGTCCCCAAATGTCCCCAAAAGTCCCCAAACGTCCCCAAAAGTCCCCAAATGTCCCCAACACCCCCAATGTCCCCAATGTCCCCAACGTCCCCAACATCCCCAAGACCCCCCAAATGTCCCCCCAACGTCCCCAAGACCCCAAATGTCCCCAAACGTCCCCAAATGTCCCCAAAAGTCCCCAAACATCCCCAAACGTCCCCAAACGTCCCCAAATGTCCCCAAACGTCCCCAAACGTCCCCAAACGTCCCCAAATGTCCCCCCCCCCTACCTGGCAGGCCCCGCGGGCCGCCCTCCTTGCCGCCGGCGCACACCATGCCGGGCCGCGCCGGGCGGGCCAGCTCGCGGCGCCGCAGGTTGGAGTAGAGGCAGTTGCAGGTGGGGGCGCTCAGGAGGTCCAAGGAGACCTTCTGCAGGGGGGCCCCCGCCGGCAGGGGACACTGCGGGGGGACAAGGAGGGGGTTGGGGGGGGTGGGCGAGGGGGGTGGGGGAGGGGGTGGGGGGGGGACCATCATGAAGGTTGTCCGTCATGGAGAACCTCTACGATGGAGAACCTCTACCATGGAGAACCTCTACCATGGAGAACCTCTACCATGGAGGTCGTCCATCATGGAGAACCTCTGCCATGGAGATCGTCCACCATGGGGATCAACCATCATGGAGGTCGTCCATCATGGAGAACCTCTACCATGGAGATCGTCCATCATGGAGGTCTTCCATCATGGAGATCGTCCACCATGGAGAACCTCTACCATGAAGAACCTCTACCATGGAGGTCGTCCATCATGGAGAACCTCTACCATGGAGATCATCCACCATGGAGAACCTCTACCATGGAGAACCTCTACCATGGAGAACCTCTACCATGAAGATCTTCCATCATGGAAATCATCCATCATGGAGATTGTCCATCATGGGGATCAACCACCATGGAGAACCTCTACCATGGAGGTCGTCCATCATGGAGAAACCTCTACCATGGAGAACCTCTACCATGAAAGATCTTCCATCATGGAGATCGTCCATCATGGAGAACCTCTACCATGGAGATCGTCCCATCATTGAGGTCGTCCATCATGGGGATCAACCACCATGGAGGTTGTCTGTCATGGAGAACCTCTACTGTGGAGGTCGTCCATTATGGGGATCAACCATCATGGAGAATGTCTACCATGGAGAACCTCTACCATGAAGATCTTCCATCATGGAAATCGTCCATCATGGAGATTGTCTATCATGGGGATCAACCACCATGGAGAACCTCTACCATGGGGATCGTCCATCATGGAGATCGTCCACCATGGAGATCTACCACCATGGAGAATTTCTACCATGGAGACCGTCCATCATGGAGGTCTTCCATCATGGAGGTCGTCCACCATGGAGAACCTCTACCATGGAGAACCTCTACCATGGAGAACCTCTACCATGGAGATCGTCCACCATGGGGATCCACCACCATGGAGATCGTCCATCATGGAGAACCTCTACCATGGAGAACCTCTACCATGGAGAACCTCTACCATGGAGATAGTCCACCATGGGGATCCACCACCATGGAGATCGTCCATCATGGAGAACCTCTACCATGGAGAACCTCTACCATGGAGAACCTTTATCATGGAGATCGTCCATCATGGAGAACCTCTACTGTTGAGGTCTTCCATCATGGAGAACCTCTACCGTGGAGATCGTCCACCATGGAGAACCTCTACCATGGAGAACCTTTACCATGAAGATCTTCCATCATGGAGATCGTCCATCATGGAGGTCGTCCATCATTGAGATCAACCACCATGGAGGTCGTCCGTCATGGAGAACCTCTACCGTAGAGAACCTCTACCGTGGAGATCGTCCATTTGGAGATCCACCACCATGGGGATCAACCACCATGAAGAACCTCTACCATGGAGAACCTCTACCATGGAGATCGTCCATCATGGAGGTCGTCCATCATGGAGAACCTCTACCATGGAGATCCTCCACCATGGAGCTCCTCCTCCACCACGGGGATCCACCACCACGGGCTCCCATCACCCCCTGGCTCCCAGAGGATCAGGAACCCGCCCCGTGGAGACCCCAACGATCAAGAACCCCAATCAGGAACCCCCCATGGACACCCCAAAGATCAAGAACCCCAATCAAGACCCCCCCCCCATGGACACCCCAATGATCAAGAACCCCCCATGGAGACCCCAAAAAATCAAGAACCCCCCGCGGGAGACCCCCCATGAAGACCCCAACGATCAGGAACCCCTTGGTGGACACCCCAAAAGATCAAGAACCCCCCCATGGAGACCCCCATGAAGACCCCAACGATCAGGAACCCCCTGGTGGACACCCCAACGATCAGGAACCCCAATCAGGAACCCCCATGGACACCCCAATGATCAAGAACCCCCCCGTGGAGACCCCAAAGATCAGGAACCCCCTGGTGGAGACCCCCACAAAGACCCCAAAGATCAGGAACCCCCCCCCATGGACCCCCAAAGATCAAGAACCCCCCGTGGAGACCCCCATGAAGACCCCAACGATCAGGAACCCCGATCTAGAACCCCCCCCTCGGACACCCACCCCCACCAGAACCGCCCGTGAAGACCCCGTCCCAACGAGCTCCACACCCCCCCCGCCCCCCCACCCACCGGTGGCCCCCGGCGGCCTCCTGGTAGCCCCCCGGTAGCCCCCCGGCTCACCGTTCTCGGCCACGTTGCCCCAGCCGGTGAGCCAGCACGGCGTGCCGAAGGCGAAGGGGTAGCGGGGTTGGGGCAAGCAGATGGTGCCCACCCGGGGGGCCCAGGACCACCGGGCTCTCCAGGCGGGCCAGCGCCAGGTCGTGGCCCCCTTCCACCTGCCGGTAGTCCTCGTGGACCACCACCTCGGCCACCGGCCGCTCCTGGCCGCCGGGCTCGTGGAGCCGGAGCCGGCCCACCACCGCCGTCCAGGCCCTGGGTTCCGCGCGGCTCCCGTTGGGCCTGGGAGGGGGTGGTGACGGCGTCTGGGTGACCCAACTCGGGTTCTAGGTGACCCAACTCGGGTTCTAGGTGACCCAACCGGGTTCTAGGCGACCAAACCTGGGTTCTAGGTGTCCCAACCCCCGGTTCTAGGTGCCCCAAGGGGGTTCTAGGTGACCTAACCCGGGTTCTAGGTGTCCCAACCCGGGTTCTAGGTGACCCGGGGGGGGGGGGGTGGGGGGTGGGTGGGTTTCTAGGTGCCCCAACCCGGGTTCTAGGTGACCCAACTCGGGTTCTAGGCGACCCAACCTGGGTTCTAGGTGTCCCAACCCGGGTTCTAGGTGTCCCAACCCCCCGGTTCTAGGTGTCCCAACCCCGGTTCTAGGTGACCCAGGGGGTTCTAGGTGTCCCCAACCCCGGTTCTAGGTGACCCAAGGGGGTTCTAGGTGACCCAACCCAGGTTCGAGGTGTCCCCCCAAAAGGATCTGGGTGTCGCTATGGGTCATGGGTGTCCCAACCCGGGTTCTAGGTGACCCAAGGGGGTTCTAGGTGTGCCCCCCATGGGGTTCGAGGTGTCCCCCCAGAAGGATCTAGGTGTCCTTACGGGTTATGGGTGTCCCAACTCGGGTTCTAGGTGTCCCAACCCCGGATCTAGGTGGCCCAAGGGGGTTCTGGATAGCCCAATGAGGATCTAGGTGACCTAACAGGGTTCTGGGTAGCCTGGTGAGGATCTAGGTGGCCCAATGGAGTTCTGGGTGGCCCCAATGGGGTTCTGGGTAGCCCGGTGAGGATCTAGGTGGGCCCAATAAGGATCTAGCTGACCTAAAAGGGTTCTGGGTAGCCTGGTGAAGATCTAGATGGCCCAGTGGGGTTCTGGGTAGCCCAATGAGGATCTAGGTGGCCCAATGGAGTTCTGGGTGGCCCAAGGGGGTTCTGGGTAGCCCAATGAGGATCTAGGTGGCCCAATGGGGTTCTGGATGGCCCAATGGGGGTTCTGGGTAGCCCAGTGAGGATTTAGGTGGCCCAATGGGGGTTCTGGATGGCCCAATGGGGTTCTGGGTAGCCCAGTGAGGATTTAGGTGGCCCAATGGGGTTCTGGGTAGCCCGGTGAGGATCTAGATGGCCCAATGGGGGTTCTGGATGGCCCAATTGAGTTCTGGATGGCCCAATGAGGATCTAGATGGCCCGACGCACCCTCCCCGGGCTCCCCACCCCCCACCCCGCCCCCCCCACCCCCCGGCATCTCCCCGGGGACTCACCCCTGGAAGCAGTGGGCGGCCGACAGCACCCACTGGGGGGCGATGAGGGTGCCCCCGCAGAAATGTTGCCCCCCGCAGCTGGAGGCTCACCTGCCAGGGCCACTCGCCGGGCTGGGCGGCCGTGCCCCCCACCACGCGGCCCAGCTCCCGCTGCTGCCCGCACTCCAGCTCTGCACCCAGAACCCAGCAGCGCGGCCGTCGGGGGGGGGGCCCACGTTCCCTTTTTTTCCTCCCCCCCCCCAAAAAAAAAAAATAGGGGGACACCCGCCCGGCGTTGCGTCACCCCCCCACAACCCCGATTTCAAACCGATTTCGACAGTGGGCCAGGAAAATTGCACCAGCAACTTTGGGGGTTGGGTGCTGGGGGTGGCCGGATGCTTAATTCCCCCCCCCCCCCCGTGTAAGGATGGCACCCTTGGGTGCTCCCCCACCCCCCAAAAATGGCACCGGGATATTTGGGTGCCCCCCCACCCCCCTCCCAAAGGTGGCACCCGGGTGTTTGGGGTCCCGTGGGGTGAAACGAGGAGCCCCCCACCCAGGTTGTGTTGTTTTTGTGTCCCCCCCCCCCCCCAAAAAAATGGGCCCCTTTTCTAGGTGGGGGGGGGCAGGGAAAGGGGAGCGGCCAATGGGAAAGGGCAGGGGGCTCATGAATATGCAAGAGCTCATTTGCATGCGGCTTACCTGCTGCGGAGGGAGGCGCTGCGGCCGAAATTTCATCTGCTGGGGGGGGGAATGGGGGAAAAGGGGGGGGGAAATGGGGAAAAGGGGGGGGGGGAAAGGGGGAAAAAAGGGGGGAAATTGGGGGGGGGGGAATAGGGGGAGGGAGGAAATTAGGGAAAAGGGGGGTAAATAGGGGAAAGAGGATAAATTTGGGGAAAAAGAGGGGAAATAGGGATGAGAACCTGGGGGGGGGGAACCCAAGCAGGGGACCCCCCCAAACCGCCCCTGGGGTACCCAAGCGTGCGGGTGCCCCCCCAGCCAGCCCCACCCCGCCCCACCCCCCGGCGCCCGGGGCTCATTTTTGGGGTTGAGCCGTCCCGGCTTCCCGTAGGACCGGTCGGGCTGGCCCCAATGCTCGTGTCCAGTCCCTTGGGGACGTTTTAGGGTCCCCTTTTGTCCCTTTGGGTCCCCTTTTGTCCTTTTGGGTCCCCTTTGGGTCCCCCTTTTGGTCCTTTTGGGTCCCCTTTTGTCCTTTTGGGTCCCTTTTAGTCCTTTAGGGTCCCCTTTGGGTCCCTTTTGGGTCCCTTTTGGTCCCTTTCGGTCCCCTTTTGGTTCCCTTTTGTCCTTTTGGGTCCCCTTTTGTCCTTTTGGGTCCCTTTTGGGTCCCCTTTTGGTCCTTTTGGGTCCTTTTTTCGTCCTTTTGGGTCCCCTTTGGGTCCTTTTGATCCCTTTGGGTCCCCTTTTGTCCTTTTGGGTCCTTTTGGGTCCTTTTTGGTCCTTTTGGGTCCCTTTTAGTCCTTTTGGGTCCCCCTTTTGTCCTTTTGGCTCCCTTTTGGTCCTTTTGGGTCCCCCTTTGGGTCCCCTTTTGTCCTTTTGTGTCCCCCTTTGTCCTTTTGGGTCCCCTTTTGGTCCCTTCGGGTCCCTTTTGGTCCCTTTTGGTCCTTTTGGGTCCCTTTGGGTCCCTTTTGGCTCCTTTTGGCTCCTTTTTGGTCCTTTTGGATCCCCTTTGGGTCCTTTTGGCTCCCCTTTTGGTCCCTTTCGGTCCCCTTTTGTCCTTTTGGGTCCCCTTTTGTCCTTTTGTGTCCCCTTTTGTCCTTTTGTGTCCTTTTGTGTCCTTTTGGGTCCTTTTGGGTCCTTTTGGTCCCTTTTAGTCCTTTTGGGTCCCCCCTTTTGTCCTTTTGGCTCCCTTTTGGTCCTTTTGGGTCCCCTTTGGGTCCCCTTTTGTCCTTTTGTGTCCCCCTTTGTCCTTTTGGGTCCCCTTTTGGTCCCTTTCGGGTCCCCTTTTGGTCCCTTTTGGTCCTTTTGGTCCCTTTGGGTCCCTTTTGGCTCCTTTTGGCTCCTTTTTGGTCCTTTTGGATCCCCTTTGGGTCCTTTTGGCTCCCCTTTTGGTCCCTTTCGGTCCCCTTTTGTCCTTTTGGGTCCCTTTTTGTCCTTTTGTGTCCCCTTTTGTCCTTTGTGTCCTTTTGGGTCCTTTTGGCTCCTTTTGCCTCCCTTTTGCTCCTTTTACCTCCCCATTTTGAACCTTTTGGGTCCCCCAGCTCCTCCAACAGGGACACCCACCCTATTGGGGCGCCCCTCATCTATCAGGTTCCCCCCCCCTCGGCGTCACCAACCCCCCCCCCCCCCAAATTTTGGGGACACCTGTCCCCCCCCCCCCAAAAAAAAAAAAACCATCACTCACGCCCTAGCAGGAGGAAGAGGAGGAGGAAGCGGCGTGGCGAGGCGTGTCGAAGCGTGGCAAGGCGTGTCGAGGCATGGCTGCCCCCCCCCTCGGGGTGTCCTGCGTCCGTCTGTCCCCGTCCCGCGTCCGTCTGTCCCCGTCTGTCCCCGTCTGTCCCCGTCTGTCCCCGTCTGTCCCCGAGGGCCGAGCACGGAGCCGGTTTCTCAACGCCGGCCGCAGGAGGAAGGGGAAAGGGGAAAAAAAAAAAGGTTGGGGGGGGGGGGGGGGGGGGGGAAGGAAAAGAGGGGGGGGGTGAGTGTGGTGTTGGGGTGCCCGGGGGGGGCATTACTCACCCCCCCCAAAACGCTGCCACGCCTGGCGTGGGAGGGGAGTGGTTGGTCGGAGTCCCCTCCCCCCCCACACACCCCAAAAAATAAAAGGGGGGGTGGGTTTTGGGGTGGTACGCCCCCCCCCCTAAAAAAGGGGAAGTAGGTTTTGGGGTGGCCCAACCCAAAAAAAAGGATCCAAGTGTGACCCCCCCCAGGGGGCACAATTGTTGGGGTGTCCCCCCCTAAACCCCAAAAAGGGTCCCAATTACTGGGGTGCCCCCCCAAACCTCCCCAACCCCCCCCAAAAGGGTCCCAGGTATTGGGGTGCCCCCCTAAACCCCCCCAAAAGTGTCCTAATTATTAGGGTGCCCCCCCAAATACCCCCAAAAGGGTCCCAGGTATTGGGGTGCCCCCCTAAAGCCCCCAAAAAAGGGTTCCAATTATTGGGGTGCCCCCCCGAAACCCCCCCTACCCCCCCCCCAAAGTGTCCCAATTATTGGGACGCCCCCCCCAAAACCCCCCCAAAATTGTTCCAATTATTGGGGTGCCCTCCCCAACCCCCCCCAACCCCCCCCCAAAAGTGGTCCCAATTATTGGGGTGCCCCCCTAACCCCCCAAAAAGTACCCCAGGTATTGGGGTGCCCCCCCTAAACCCCCCTAAAAGGTCCCAATTATTGGGGTGCCCCCCCAACCCCCCCAAAAGGGTTCCAATTATTGGGGTGCTCCCCCCAACCCCCCCCAAAATCGACTCAGGTATTGGGGTGCCCCCCCCTAAATCCCCCCAAAAGTGGTCACAATTATTGGTGTGCCCCCCCAAACCCCCCAAAAGTGTCCCAATTATTGGGGTGTCCCCCCAAGCCCCCCCAAAAGGGTCCCAGGCCTTGGGGTGCCCCCCCAACCCCCCAAAAAAAGTATTCCAGGACTTGGGGTGCCCCCCCAACCCCCCCAAAAGTGTCCCAATTATTGGGATGCCCCCCAACCCCCCCCAAAAAAAGTATCCCAGGACTTGGGGTGCCCCCTAAACCCCCCAAAAAGAGTCCCAATTATTGGGATGCCCCCCTAAACCCCCCCAAAAAGAGTCCCAATTATTGGGGTGCCCCCCTAAACCCCCCAAAAAAGTATCCCAGGTATTGGGGTGCCCCCCCTAAACCCCCCCAAAAGGGTCCCAATTATTGGGGTGCTCCCCCCAAACCCCCCCTAAAGTGTCCCAATTATTGGGACGCCCCCCCAAAACCCCCCCCAAAATTGTTCCAATTATTGGGGTGCCCCTCCCCAAACCCCCCCAAACCCCCCCCTAAAGTGTCCCAATTATTGGGACGCCCCCCCAAAACCCCCCCAAAATTGTTCCAATTATTGGGGTGCCCTCCCCAAACCCCCCTAAAACCCCCCCCAAAAGTGGTCCCAATTATTGGGGTGCCCCCCTAACCCCCCAAAAAGTACCCCAGGTATTGGGGTGCCCCCCCTAAAAGGTCCCAATTATTGGGGTGCCCCCCCAACCCCCCCAAAAGGGTCCCAATTATTGGGGGTGCTCCCCCCAACCCCCCCCAAAAGTGGTCCCAGGTATTGGGGTGCCCCCCCCCAACCCCCAAAAGTTTCCAATTATTGGTGTGCCCCCCTAACTCCCCCCCAAAAAGGGGTCCCAGGTATTGGGCTGCCCCCCCGAAACCCCCCTAACCCCCCCTAAAGTGTCCCAATTATTGGGGTGCCCCCCCAAAACCCCCTATACTCCCCCCCAAAAGTGGTCCCAGGTATTGGTGTACCCCCCCTAACCCCCCCAAAAAAGTGTCCCCAGGCCCCATTACCCTACACCACCCCGCCCCCAACCCCATCCCCTAGAGGATTTGGGAAGGGGGGGGGGGGAAGGGGGGAAGGGGACTACATCTCCCAGCACCCCCCGCGGCCGTTTCCGGTGTTTTTTTTTTGGGGGGGGGGGGGTCGCGATGGCGGCGCGCGCGGCGCTGTGCGCGGCGGGCCTGGCCCTGTCCCTCTACGCCCTGCACGTGGAGCGCGCCCACGCGCGCGACCCCGCGTACCGCGCCCTCTGCGACCTGGGGCCCGCCGTCTCGTGCACGCGCGTCTTCGCCTCAGGTGCGCCTCGGGGGGGGGGGGGGGGTAAAAAGGGGGGTTAAAGGGGGGGTTAAGGGGTGAGGGGGGGGGGTGGGGGGGGTGAGGGGTGGGGTGGGGGGGGGGTCTAGGGGGTGATGGGGGGGTGAGGGGGGTCAGGGAGGGGGTTGAGGGGTGAGGGAGGGGGGTGGAGGGGGGGGTCTAGGGGGTAAAGGGGGGGGTAAAGGGGTGAAGGGAGGGGGTTGAGGGGTGAGGAAGGGGGTGCAGGGGGGGTAAAGGGGGTGATGGGGGGGTGAGGGGGTGAAGGGAGGGGGTTGAGGGGTGAGGAAGGGGGTGGAGGGAGGGTCTAGGGGGTGGAGGGGGGGTAAAGGGGGGGTAAAGGGGTGAAGGGAGGGGGTAGGGGGGTGAATGGGGGGGGGTGAATGGAGGTGGTGGAGGGGGGGGTAGGGGGGTGAGGGGATGAAGGGAGGGGGAAGGGGGGGTGAGGGAGGGGGTGAGGGGGTGAAGGAAGGGGGTGAAGGGGGGGTTAGGGGGTGAATGGGGGGGTGAGGGGGGGTAGGGGGGTGGAGGGAGGGGTCAAGGAGGGGGTTAGGGGGTGAATGGGGGGGTGAGGGGGTGAGGGAGGGGGTGAATGGGGGGGTGAGGGGGTCAAGGGGGGGGTTAGGGGGGTGAAGGGGGGGGGTGGTTGCATTGCACGGGGGGAGTTGGGGGGGGTTGCAGAGGGGTTGGGTTGCAACGGGGGGTGAGTTGCCAAGGGGGGGGGGCGTTGCAATGGGGGTTGGGTTGCACGGGGGGGGGGGGGGGGGGAGTTGCAAAGGGGTTTGCATTGCACTGGGGGCTTGCATGCAGCAGGGGGTTGCATTGCAGCAAGGGGTTGCATGCACGGGGGGGGGGGTGGGTTGCATTGCAACGGGGGTTTGCATGCGCGGGGGCAACTGGGGTAAATTGCACCGGGGGGTTGTATGCACGGGGGGCTGCATTGCAGGGGGGGGCTGCATTGCACCAGGGTTTGCATTGCACTAGGGGAGTTGGGTTGCATTGCACAGGGGGAGTGGGGTTGCCTTGCACCAGGGGGTTGCATTGCACCCTGGGTTCCTTTGCACAGGGGTTGCATTGCACTCCAGGTTGCAATGTGTGGCGGGAGTTGGGCTGCATTGCAACGGGGAGGTTGCATTGCCACTGGGGGTTGCATTGCAGCAGGGGTTGCATTGCAACGGGAGTTGCATGCACCAGGAAGGCCGGGTTGCATTGCAGCAGGGGTTTGCATACCCGGGGGGGGTTTTGCATTGCACGGGGCTGCGATGCACG